>LZPO01118058.1:16014-31578 GCA_001675575.1 Neotoma lepida | reverse complement strand
TATCTTTGGGATATTAAGTTCTGTTTGATATCGGATTTTCATTATTTTCTGGCTGGCGATTCTTTGATTTTTTTTAAATTTACAGGTGTATGCTGTATGATGAGAATATTTTTTCATCACCCNACTCTTATTACTTCTCCCCCTTCATGGTAGGCAGGCACCTTTGTTTCCTCACATGCTTCCACTTCTATGCTCATTTAATATGTACACACATGGTTTTATGTAAATATGCAGAATGCAGGAAACAACAAAGGAGAAAAAACTTGACATTTGTCTTTCTGAGACTGGATTAATTCACATAATATGATTATTCCCAGACATATTAATTTTCTGGCGGACAACTTAACCTTATTCCTCTTTATGGCTGAAAAAATTCTATTGTATACACAGGGAACGTTTTTCTTAACTCTTCCTTGTTGGACACTGTTGCTTCTGTAACTTAGCTATTGAAATGCTNTAATAAGNTTTGATGGGCAAGAATCTCTCTGCTACATCCACGTGAGATCTTTTGTGTAACACTCAGGAGTGGTATAACTAGGCCACNTGGTAGATATGTTTCTAGTTTATTGAGAAAATCCCATATGATTTCCATAGAAATTGGACTACTTTATATTTTCACCAGCAGTGTCTCAGGNCTGTTGGTGGGAATGCAAATTGATACAGTCAATCTGGTAATTCTCAAAAAGTTAAAAACTAATCAACCNTATGATTTAGTGTATCATTCCTTGGTATATGCTCAAAAGACTTGACATGCTACTCCACAGATACTTGTGTAATAAGTCTTTCTCTGTCCCATCAGCCAGCTCCCAAATCATGACATGGAGACTTATTAATTATGAAAACTCAGCCTATAGCTTAGCTTTGTCCTACTAGCTCTTAAAACTTAAATTAACCCATATTTTTATTANTCTATGTTCTACCACATGGCCTTTACCTCTCTCCTATTCTGTGTCTGCCTCTCTTCTTCCCNGTGTCCTCTCTGTACCCAGAAGTCCTGCCTATACCTTCTGCCTAGCTGTTGGCTGTTCAGCTTTTTATTATACCAGTCACAGCAATGCATCTTCACAGTGTACAAATACCCCACAACATACATTGTCAGCCATGTTCATTGCCACCGAATTCACAATAAACAGGAAATGGAAACAACCCAAATGTCCTTCAGCAGATGGATGGATAGTGAAAATGTGGTACCTGCACACAATGGAATACTACTCAGCTGTGAGGAAAAATAAAGTAGTGAAATTTGCAGATAGATAGGCCTAAAAAAGATTATATTGAGTGACATAATCCAGACCCCAAAAGACAAACACTTNGAGCTCTCTCTTAACTGGTGCTCCTAGCTCCGAATCTTCAGATATGAGTCTACAACATGGCATAACCACAGAAAACAGGAGAGTATAAAGAGTCTGTGGTATGTGTGTCAGGATGCTGACAGGAATAAGCAGGACATAGGTGATATGAAGTGGGAATTGAAGAATGTGGAGGGGACTCCATCTGGGGATGTCAAAGAAGGGGAAAGAGGGATGAGGGGCAAATAGCACNAAGGTTGTTTGATAAATCCCCCACAGGATCATATTGTTTTATATTTATCTAAAACTGTAATATGTATTTACCATATATATGCACCTTATATATGTATGTGTATATATGTGTTATCTATGCCTATATATGCATGTATAAAGTCTTAAAAGAAGTTAAGCCACTTAAGCTGACAATGCTCCCCACGTGAATCACAGACTAACAAAATCCCCAGTACCAGGCATAAGAAACCACCTTTTTGAATGGCTGGTCAGGGCAGTCCGAGTGACTCCCAAAACAGTATAGACTATTGATGTAGCCTTTGGTTGCCTCTCAGATGTTGAAAGTGGACTCCTCCTGCAAAAACACTGCACACTTTGGATAATCATTCTTATGTTTATTGGCCATTTACGTCTTATCTTTTGCAAACTGTTCATTTCATTTATTGATTATATTATTTTCTTGTCATTTTTTTGTTTATTGTATATTCTGGCTATTAATCTGTCATGGGTATAGCTAGTCAAGATGTTCTCTGATTAACTGTTTATAGAGAAACTTTTTAATTTTGTGAGGCTTCATATGTTGGTTATGTCCCCATTTCCTGAATGACTAGTTCCTATTGAGAAAGTCCTTGCCTGTACCTACATCTGAAATATTTTCCTTACTTTTTCTTCTAATTGTTCCAGAGCTTCTGATTTTAGTTGAGATNTTTGATCAACTTGGGGTTGATTTGACTCTGATTTTATTCTTCTTCATGTGGACATCCTATTTTCCTGTCCCAACTTGTTAAAGAAGCTGTCTTCTCTCAACTGCACATTCTGGTGTCTCTATAAAGAACCAGGTGTCTGTAGCTGTGTGGGTTTGCACCTGGATCTTTCATTCTGTTTTGTTGGTCCACACTGACACTTCCATCAAGCTAGTACCATGCTGCTTTTGTTATTATGGCTCCGTAAAAATGACTTGAAATCTAGTATGGTGTTACCTCTGGCTTTAATCTTTTTGCTCAAGGTCAATTAGGCTATCCAAGGTCTTTTGTGCTTCCAGATGAGTTTTTCAGATTGCTTTTTCTATTGTTGTGAAAAATGGTATTAGGATATTAATGGAGATTTTACTGACTCTATAGACTGCTCTTGGTAAGACATCCATTTTCATATTAGTTCTCACAGTCCACAAGCACTGGGGAATCATTGCATCTTCTATTATCATCAGTTTCTTTCCTGAGTGTTCTAAAGTTTTCCTTGTGTAAGTATTTCACTTCTTTGTTTAGGTTTATCCCAAGATTTTTCAAGGCAGTTGTGAATGAGTTGTTTCCTGATTTCTTCCTCAGCCTGCTTGTTATTGGTATATAGGATAGCTAGTGATTTTCATATGTTAATTTTGAATACTCTCTGGTTGCTAAATTTTTTTTAAATCAGGCCCACAATAAAAGCACAGTAATTGTATAATGAAAATTTTAAAAATACCCTTTGAAAGACAATTATTTCAGTAAGTAGAGGAAAGGACACAGGTCATATTGTTTACACCTGAATACTAATGACTGTTGATGTGAGTAGAAAGGCAAACTCAGGAAGAAGAGTGCTTATCACTGGGTGGCCAGGAAAAAGTGGGGGAAGGAAATGTATATAGACTGAGGCAACTCCAAAGACATCATCAGTCATGCCTGGAAGAAGCTGCCTTGGGAAGGTTGGAACTAAGATGTTCCCATCCTTCCTGAGAGGATAGGTCACTTAGGAGTAGGGGCTTTCCAACAGAGGCAGAGAGAGGTGGCCAAGTCCCTGGCCCAGCCACACCTGGCTTCAGATAGATGACCAGTGTGTACCCTATCAAAGACCCCAAGACAGGGCACATCATGTACTCCTTCTACACTTAAAAATACCCAAGCGTTCTCATAATCAACCCTAGCGGACTGGAACCTCCCAGTTTTGGCTAGCAACCTGCTCCAACGCTGTCCCTGCAGGGCAGCTCAGCCTCTGGCCTCTACTTTTTATTCCCTCATACTTCTCTAGAGGGTTGAGGAGTCTACAACGCTACTGCTAAACTTTAAGTTATCTGAATGTCATCTACTAAGTAATTAGGAATTTATTTTCTCTTTCCCTAGGATTATATGAAATAAATTTGAATTATTTTGTAGTATTCTCTTTCTTTAAACCTCTCTGATCCCATCTCTTCTTTTTCGTTGTGAGTTAAATTGCCTCTCCTCAGCCTTCCTCTCAGACTACCACCAGAAAACTGGCCTGTGGTAGCTTCCCTCCTTTCCAACATGGGAGCCATCTTGAGATGTCTGTACAATAGAAACCAAACCAATGGGCATCCTGGGTTGTCCATGGGTAGGGGAAGGGAGGGGCTGGGAAGGAGGGATGTCTGTTGATGCCTATCTCTACTTCTTTTTTAAAATTTAATTAATTAATTAGCTAATTATTTAATTTCCAGCCCCATCACAGTTTCCCCTTCCTCCCTCCTCTCCTCCCAGTCCCTCTCCCCTACCACTCTTCTCCGACCCCATCCACTTCTTTCCTTTCTCTTCAGAAAAGGGCAGGCCTCCCCATGGATATCAACCAGCCATGGCATAGCAAGTTGAGGTAAGACTAGGCATCTCCTCTCTTACTAAGGCTGGATGAGGCAACCCAATAGGAGGAAAAGGGTCCCAAAAGCAGGTAACAGAGTCAGAGACAGCCCCTGCTCCCACTGTTAGGAGTTCCACAAAAGACCAAGCTACACAACTATACCTACCCCTACTCCTTACCCACAAAGGCAAGGGTTACAGTAGCAGCTCNACAGATCTAATCCCACCCTTGCTGAATGAGCCTTTCCTAGAAACAAGTGCAAAGCTCAGCCTGAGCCACAAAGCAGGAGAGAAAACAAGAGCCAGAGAGGGTGAGGAGGACCAGCAGAGGAAAGAAAATAAAAATAGCAAAAAGGATCATGGCAGCTCTTTATAATTTAATATCCTATTTAAATAAAGGTGTTCATTACTGTACCAATGTAGAAAAGTACCTGTGCTAATATGAAAAAAAAAGCTTCTTATTAGGTAATTTATTATGGGAAAAGGGAATTTTGTCTTATGATAAAGTGATACTTTTAAATCTTCAGAAGGTTTAGGATAAATGTAAGGAGGGAAAATGTATATTTATATTCAGAGTTAAATCTTTAAAAAAATTAATGTTGTTTGCTTGGGTTTATGTTCTTTACTCCTACACTTTTTTGGGGGAATTGACATTTGTATTTTAGGGGGAGCACCCTAGATTGGATGGTGAAAAGAGGGGGTGGGGGAATTGGTCCCTTCTCAGGTCTCCACAAGTAGCTTGATTTTCACTCAATGGTCTCCTCTTCTCCTCCCTTCTATCAGAGAAGCCAGCAGAGCCAGACTAAGGAAGGGATTAAGCAGAAAGGGGGAAACTTTGGGGCTAAGCAGTGAGAGTCCTGGAGTGTCCCCTCCTTCCCTTTCTTGCATCTTGGACAGTGATGAAAAGCCAGAGCTGCAGCCTCACAGGCCTGGGGGAACACTCTGAGAGGTGTGAACCCCCCCCTGCTCCCCCCTCCTCCAAGGCAAGGTCTCCCATGGGAAGTTAGCAGAGCCTGGCACATTCAGTTGAGGCAGGTCCAAGCACCTCCTCCTTAGCAGGCTTTCTTATGTCTTTATATTTTAATGAAAAATTTCTGCCCAAGGTTTCTGCCTATGCATTGTGTTTAAATTACAATAGTTCAAATTGTCATTAATTTAATATTCACCTTATATTCATTCACCTTGGTTCTCTTCAAAACTAATTTATATAAAGCTGGGATTGGCAGTCTGGATATTACCAGGCATAGTTTACATATGAAAAACAACATACTCCATTTGAATTGATGGGTCAGTTCTTTGAGTTTCTGGCACAGCATAGGCAGACTTAGAAGGCATCTTTCCATTCTGAGAACAAGTAGAGTGGAGAGCAAACTGTACACCTCTGTCTTTTTTTTTCAAGTTCTAATTAATTTTTATTTAAGAGTGCATATAATATGAGTTTATTTCATATTACATAGATAATGCTTCTTGTCTAGTATCCATTACCATGAATCCTTTGGGTTTCCTCCCCTCAGGCTGCTGACGATGACTATCACCTCTACAGAGGAAGAGATGGGGAATTAAAGGCACTGGGAAGACCCCTCCCAGCCATCCTTCAGGACTCTGAGAGGCATTCAGTAACATGGATATATTATTCAAAGATGAGTGAGAAACAGTCCTGAGACTGTTTTCATGGAATATATTTCATGTTGGTTTAGACTTAACTATTAACACCTGCTGCACGTAACTACTGCAGACTCTTCTGTGACAGCATCAGTACCCAGCTTCCAATTTCCACTCTCTAAAGTATTTCTCCATTCACCTCCTCCCAATGATGCAAGTTAATTTTAAAGGCTTACAGAGTTATTTGAAGAAGTGTGGTGGGAAATACAATCAGATTTTGGCTTTTCGACCTACAGGATGGACACATTCTAACAGCATAACTAGCATAGCGGATATCACTCCCTAGAGGAAAGGGAATATATCAATATATGGAATTCCCTATAGTGAACACAGCAACTACCTAGAAATGAAACGTTTTGTCCAGTGGCTGAAGCCACAGAAAATCATACCCACTGTAAATGTTGGCTCCTTTAAGTCTCGGAACACCTCTGTCTTAGAGCCAGCAGAGACGTGAAGTCACAAGGCAAATCGCTGCAGCCAAAACTAAACAGATCAGCATGTCACAATTGACTGTAGCAAATCACGAGAGGCCTCGGAGGAGCCAGTGTGGGCAGAGATGCCTCACTCACAGTTGATGAGCCTTCTGGAGGCTCAGTGTGCACAAGGGTTAGAGACACCCTGCATTGAAGAGGCCTTCTAATTTGTGACTTTTATCTTCAGGAGATGAATCTAGTTCTCACAGTGCTCATCCCTGTGTGATTCAAGTTCTGGCTACCCCGACTTTTCTACCACAGATTGTTTTCTAGAATTGTGAGGCAAGCCTCTTTCTTGTCTAAGCTGCTTCTGTCAGGGCGTTTTATCACAGCAACAAGAAACTGATAGGGCCTATTTGCTACTATCCCCTTGACCCAGGGCATCATGTCTATTTTCAACCAAAAATTTCCAAGTCATACTAAAAGATTAAATAAAAAATTTCAAAATGTAAATCATAATTTGACGAGACTGAGCAAGCACCCTGGCAGAGTCTCAAACAGCAGGGGCACTGAGTTCAATGAGGATATAGCTTTTTCAAAAGATGAATATTACACTATGCATAAAGCAAAGTAAACAGTACATAAGATAGGTTGGACAGTGTAAACAAAGAGTTGGAAATGCTTAGGAAACATTGGAGAGAAAAAGAAGATTATAGTACAAGTGGAGAATTCTTTTGATAGAATCTTTAATAGGCTATCTGTAGGTGAGAAGAGTTCCAAAGCTTAAATATGAGAGTATAAATTTCCAAAACAGAAAGTGCAAAGAGAACAGGAACTGACAACCTTCCCCTACACCAACAGAGAAGACTATGCAAGTACTTTGAGGCAGCCGCAAAATGTGTAACATCCATATAGCGGGGTACCAAGCAAGAGAGAAGAGGGGAAAACACAGAAGCAGCATTTGAAGGAACAGTGGCTGAGGACATACTTCAGAGAACAAAGACACAGGCAAGACTGCCAAGCAAACTACCACACAGAAACAAAAACAGAAGTACTATATTTATGTGAGTAATGTTGAAGTTATTATAATTTTAGAAAATAAGAGGTAAAGGGAAGATCTTAAAAATACTGAGTGTTCAGGAAATACATACAGAACAGTAAAGATAAGAATTACATTTGACTAATGCTCAGAAACCATGTTATAACAAGGACAGAGCAAAACCTTTCAACCATTGCAAGAATACTCCTGTATTCAACCATTGCAAGAATCTGCACCCTGTAAGGATGTCTTTAGATATGAAGAAAACATAGAAATTCCCCAGCAAAGAAAAACTGAGGGCTTTGTTGTCAGTAGACCTGAGTTCAAATAAATGGTCAAAGGTGTCCTTCAGAGACAAGGAAATTAATATGGGATAGGAAGTCATGTTTATTATACATAAAGGGTGGAAGGATGTCAGATAATGAACAAATGAGAGAAAAATTATACTTTCTAATTCTCAATTAGTAGGAAAGACATTAATTTGTTCAAAACCATACTATAAATAGTATCTTAATTATGCATATAGTATTATGCATGTGTTGAATTATTGACAGTGATACAAAGGGCAGAAGGGAAGTAATAGGAATATTAGGTGGTTTTGAAGTATCTGCACTACCTGTACAATGGTTGTATCTGCACTACCCGTACAATGGTTGTTACTGGGGGAACATGGGCTCACTTTTGCAGATTCTTGATCTTGTATAGAAAAGAATTTAAAAGCAGGTCTAGAAGGAAAACCAAGAATAGTTTTTTTATTGAAATTTATAAATGAAAAATACAGGGCATGCAAGGTGGTGACCTCAGCAGGAGGTAACTGGAAGAGGGAAAGATAGAGAAAATTGTGCTTTCTGAAATAGAGATCAAGNAAACAGTGAGGTTCATAAACGGAGGTCTGCAGGTCTGCCAGGAGCTGTGTAGGAAGCTGATGTGCATTGGGGAGAGATTCTTCCTGGTGTGTCAGAGCAAGCAGGCTGAGATTTTGGCTAGGGTCTGGGGAAGAGATATGGGAAGTGAGAAAGAGGAAGGGTGATGCTTTCTGAGTTGGAACTAAGAAAGTATAAGACTTAGCTGTGAAGGATTGCAAGGGAAAGCCTTGATGGAAGGCTTTGGGGGCAGAAAGCCTTGAGGGAGGGCTTTGGGGGCAGTATGTACAAATTTTTTTAACGAGAGCAATTACTCCCTTTATGCCTATGTCTTCAGGTTTATCATTTTTTCTTCCCAATTTTTAGTTTTAGGCTGATTTTATTCAGATTGTGAAAAGTATTTTTCCTAGTTTTAGTTGGTCTCTGGCCTTCTCTGAGTTAGAGATCCCTCCTTCCTGTCTCGTCAAAGGCTTGACTGCTGACCAAGACTTTTGTAAAGGAGGTTAATGACCACACATCATGCTATTTGTGACAGAGAATATCACTGTATTGGTATTGTACATCTCAAGATCCTTTTGATATGAGAAATATCCACTGTCAGCGTCAAATGATGTTATTGGCCACAGACTGTGCTACTTTTTATAAGAAAAAGCTGGCATAGATACACATACATCTTGACTGATGCCTCCAAAACAGCGGCCACAAAGGATCCATTTAATTACATTTCTCCCTGCCTAGGGCCCAATCAGTATTATTTTAAAGTGGTCTTGGAATACCTATATGTTACAAATATGAGGGTAGCCACTCAGTAAACAAAGCTCTGAAAAAAAGCATGGGATGATATTAATTGTTTGATTAAAACCATGAAAGAGAGAAAAAATATAGAACAAAATAGGAACAAAGGCAAATGTCCAGTAGTAGAAGTAACAAACATGAAAAAATGTTAATACAAAATACTAATAATTACCTTGAATGTTAATGGTATAAGTAAGCCAGCTAAAAATATGGATTGCTCAGAGTCAACAGAAAATACTCAATTATATGTTCTCTACAATAAATTAATTTGAAATATAAAGGCATATATAGACTAAAAATAAAGGGATAGAGAAAGACATGCTCATAGTAATCTGAAAAATGATGATTAGGTATATTAATTTCAGAGTAAGGATAATTCTCAGGGATAAAGAGGACATTGCATAATGCTGAAGTGATAAATACTCCAAAAAGATGAAACCAATTTGTGCATGTGCATAACAACAGAGTATCAAAATGCATGCTTCTTCATCCATGCATTTTTATTGAAGTGCAAAGAAAAATCAATGCATCAATTATTAGGAGAACAGAACTAATAAAGTGTGTGTGTGTGTGTGTGTGTGTGTGTGTGTGTGTGTGTGTGTAAAGAGAATTTATTAGATTGGATCACACAATAGAGGTTGGATAGTCTGACAATAGCAGTCTTCATGCTAGAGAGTCAGAGTACCCAGTAGCTGGTTAGATCAAGAAGGTGGGCTCTGGTTGATCATAGTCTCAGTCCTGGTTCTATGAGGTGCTCCAAGGAAGTCTATGTCATTGCCATTGCATGAGAGAATGGATCTGATTCCCTGGAGACGATGGCTGCTGCCTCAGGGTACAGTGCTTTCACTGATCATTGNCCTCAGCTGAGGCCTGCTCTGCTCTGCAAAGTTATGCTGCATCTGGAATCCAAGGTGACTGTGGGTTTAGGGTAATGAATTACTTTTGTGCCTTCAGCCTTGAAGGGGAATAAGACAGGTTAGACAGGCGTGTGTCCCACGCACAGAGATAAGCAGATGCATCAAAGTAAAGGAGACAGACACAAAACATTTTATCTTACTGTCTTAGTTGAAGAGTCAAAGATTTGTAGCAACAGCAGCTTCTNAAAGTGCCCACTTCGGTGATATCCTATAGCCTTTGCCATAATCCACTGCTAGAAGCAAGTAAAAATCTTCTTTTATGGGATCCAGGGATGGAATTATACCAGGGCATGGGTATAGACAAGTGGGGATCTAGACAGCTCTTTTAAGCTGNCAGTCTATCTGAACAGATGAGAAGAAACAGTTCATCTGGCCTAGTATCCAAGCTTCCCTGCTCACAAACTCAGCAGATGTTCTGTNAATAAAAACAAAAGATGCACTTGCAGCATGAGCTTCAAATTCAAAGTTGTTGCATCAGCCTACACATTTACCAAAAACTGCCTTCTTGCTGCCTTAATTGAGCCCTGTTGCCAAAGTCAGCCCAGTTTCTAGCTCTCACTACAAGACTTGGCAGGTTCCCTGGTGGAGAAGATGACTAGTAATCTCAGCTCACATGGGAAAGNCTCCTTTGTTTCTGAAATGTCGGTTCATTTTCCTTTTGCTTCAGTAGTTATATATTTAGGAGTTTAACTCTGCAGCTTTAGANGTATTCTACAAGCTGACCCATTTGGCCATCACTGCATGCAAGATCTCACAATAGAAGCAATAGTCTCTTCAAACAGACCTGAAACTTGAGGGCTTGATTATAGGCAGTTGTAATGGGAAATAGACCTATGTATGCATGCATATACACATATATTTAAAGAAATAGAACATTGACCATAGAGCACACATAGTAAATTATAAATCGATAATATGTCCTAGCATTTAAAGGTGATTTTAGAATTTTGAGAATGGGGATTGCATCAAATTAGAAATCTTCACAGAAAGGAAACAACAGGGAGAAGGCACAGATATAGAATGGGAGAAAAGCTTTGCCAGAAACTCATTCAATGGAATATTAATACCTAGAATATATGGGGAATAAAAATAATTAAACTTCAAAGAACAGATCTTTTGATCAATAAATTGGCAAATGAATTAAACAAATGACTCTCTGAAGTAGTACAAATGGCTGGCAAATAAATATATGGAAAAATCTTTCCATAGTGGTCNGGAAAAGCAAATCAAAACTCATTGACCCAACTCATTTCACCCAAGCCAGAATGTGAAACCACCCAGGAAATCAGTATGGAGCATACTCAAAGAACTTAAAACAGAATTACCATATAATCCAGCTATTTTACTTCTGGGTATACTCATTTCACCCAAGCCAGAATGTGAAACCACCCAGGAAATCAGTATGGAGCATACTCAAAGAACTTAAAACAGAATTACCATATAATCCAGCTATTTTACTTCTGGGTATACATCTGAAGGAATTTATAGCAGCATTTAACAGAGATACCTGCACTTCATGTGTGTTGTGACACTGTTCATAATAGCTAAGTTATGGGGTCAGTGTAGATGCCTCTCAGCTGATGTGTGGATAAGAAGATATGGTATATATACACAATGCAGTCTTACTTGGCAATGAAAAAAAATTATATTACTTGAAGAAAAATGGATGGAACTGGATATCAACATGTTAAACAAATAAACCTGACTAGGGGACACAAATATGGATTGCTATCTCTCATATGTGGACTCTAAATTAAAAATATATATATATATATATATATATATATATATACCTTGACTTAGAACATTGACTTTCTAAGATTGCACATATATATATATATATCATATATACACACATATACACATATATGTGTGTTTATATGTATATAGACGTGTATATATATATATTATAATATTAAATTAGAAAGGATACCATCAATAAGAACAGAACCACTGGGAGCCAGAAGAGAGGAGAAGAGAGAGCAATNGTATTGGTGGGTGGATACAAGCAAAGCAGGTGACATACATGTATCAAACTGTCCTAAGGAAACTCAGAATTTTGTATTTAATATTTTGTATTTATTGTTGCACTAGCAATAATTCAAAAGAAAAAAGATAAAAGTGTCTGTTATTTTTGTGTTGTGTAAGGAGACAGACAAGCAATGACTGTGTAACATAATAGTAGTCCATTTTTTCCACTTGTCTGTCTCATGACTCTAGTGTTTGAAAATAATGTTACTATGTGTTGATTTTAATTTTTAATTACATTTACCTATCTGTGTGTGTGTGTGCACATGTGCAAGTACACATGCCTTGCTGTACATGTGAAGATCAGAGGACAACTTGAAGAAGTCTGTATTCTCCTTCCTCTCTTTGGGTCCCAGGATGGATCTCAGGTGTCAGTCTTGGTGGCAAGGGCCTTCATGTGTCTAGCTGTTTCCTAGTCCTGTCCTGATTTTGTTTTAGTATTCTTTGCCACACAAAGGCAGATAATCCTAAAAATAAGAATAGGAATAGAGAAAATTCTTTATGCTATGGCCTGCATTTAAAAGGGAAGACACTTTGTTTATTTAATTTTTAAATTTCTGTAATAACCAGAGCTACACCTACAAATTAATATCAATAGCAATTTTAAATGGGAATCCATGAAAACTATTAAATCTATATTGTAAATGTTAATTGGGTGATAAACTCCATATGGTTGTTTCTTGCATTTTAAATGACAGTCCCTGCCTTTGTACTATACTCACTATAGTATTTTTGCATATTTGAAACTATAAACTAAAAACCAAAATAAAAACTTTCTTATGTTCTATTTTTCTTTATGACAAGGTTTATTGATTTTATGTCTTGTTTGTAAAAATATTTTTGAGACTAATGATGGCATATTTTATACATTATTTTAATAAAGACAAAATCAGAAGTGGTTTTGAATACATAATGAGTTACCCAATAATATCTAAGCTTTCTAGTACAGAAGAAAGTCATGCTAAAATATATAAATAACTCCTAATCTTTTAGGTTTATGATAATCTTCTAGCCCTATGATAATGCAATAAAGTCTGTTTTAAAAGTATAAGTAAACGAGGATTTTTATTTCTTGAGATGGAGATTTGCCATGTAGCACAGACTGGATTTGAGNCTTTAGTTCTCTTGCCTCAGCCTTCTAAGGATTGGGTTTGGGAGCCACCGTCCCTGGATAAGGCATTTAACATACTGTGCATTACAGAGCTTTGTTTCTAGTGCAGTACTTCCAGTAAACAAAAACTAATTGAATTGCACCNGGCACACATAAAACATTTGTCATTCTGACAAGGCATGCCAAAAAAATTATCATTCAGGTTAAATATTGATTTCTCTCCTGTGTTTATTTACTTCCTTTTATTTCTTATTCTCATGGTTGAGATAATGCTTTCTGGTAATAATTTAGGGGGTAATTAGAAGATAATGGTTCTGCTTTCTAAATTGTTAACATCTGGAGAGAGAAATTATTATAGAACCCTGAGGAGTTGAAGTACATTACTGTCTGTCATTGCTTGGCTATGAAGTGCCCCCCCGCCATGTATTAATGGCCCAGTAGAGGGCGCTATTTTAGGAGGGGTTTGGAAGCTTTGGGTAGTGAGGTCTAGCTGTAGGAAGTACGTCAAAGGAGGTATGTGCTTGGGGGGGTCTATATCTTTAATCACTTTTTTAAACAATAATTTTATTTTTTTAATGTGTATGAGTATTTGACTTCATATATATTTATGTGCCATGTGCACACTTGGTGTACTTGGGATCCAGAAGAGGGNGTCAGATTCCTTGGAACTGGAATTACAGGCTGTTGGGAGATGCTGTATGGATACTGGGAACCAAATCAGGATTCTCTGCAAGAGCAACAAGAGCTCTTAACCACTGACCTGTCTCTCCAGCCCCAGCCTTCCTGTGTGATTCTACAGTTCTTGGATCCTGGGGCAGACCTGCCCAAGTGGCTCCACTGGACAGGATTAGTGAGAACCCTGTGATGGNTGGAGCCCTACTGTGGTTCTACACTGGACCCTGTAGATGGTTGNTGCGCTCTTTGAAACCTAGGTCGTGGTAGTTGTGCCTCTCATCTCTTATGCTCTGTGTACCTAGANTAAGAACTCAGTGGAAGCTGCTAAGGTTCATCTTTGGGGCCTTCCAGAACAGTAGCCCTAACTACAGCTGAGCCCANATGAGTCACAGTTAGCATCGATATATTCATGAAGACAGAAAAAATGNTCTTNCTCANGACCTAAGTATCACCTAACAGGTTACACTTGTCAACAAGACAACACTGGGAAATCTACAGTATCAAAGGGTGACACAGGGTAACAGGCACTCATATGATGCTTTGGGGATACAATTTAAGGCCNAGCCACACACAACATTTAAAATGTCCACAAATGTATCCTTCATATTCTACCCAAAATATTTGTACCTTATCTCAGAATCCCCAATCTCTGTCAATGATGAGATTTTTTTTTACTCTCTATACATGTCAATTACTCTCAAAATTTCCCTTTTTCACATTCAATTTCCAGGCAGTTCTTTCATTCATAGCCATGTTATATCCTGTACACAACTGTATCTTGTAATCTATACTGCCTTGAAAAGTCCTACAACAGAGGTTCTCAACCTTCCTAGTGCTGTGACCCTTTAATACAGTTCCTCATGTTGTGGTGACCTACAACCATAAAATTATTTTGTTGCTATGTCATAACTGTAAATTTGCTACTATTATGAATTGCAATGCAAATGTCTATATGTGACCCCCAGATCCTATAGCATCATTGTGTCTGGACTATAGACCACAAAAGCCTCGTCTCTGTTCTCTCTCTCATGCCTTCTAAAGTGTAACTTACAACAGCAAGGATGTTTATCTAGGTAACTAGTCTTTGTAAAGGCTTCTTATGCTTTTTCCACTTCCAACTTCCTTTTGCTCAAGAAAGTTTTATGTAATCACAAATATATAGATGTGTAAAATAGGAATATAAAAATATTTACTGATAATAAGTCATAAAGAACTTTAAGATGATTTTTGGTATACATACAGTTTTATCATTTTTAAAGACAAAAGTGAATTTGCATACTAATGATATTGAGATGCAGGTTCATTTTTACTCAAAGAATTAAATGTTGATTGAATATTTGGTACTGGAGGATGTAGATCATCTTCAACATTTTCTAGAGTTGAGAGATATTTTTATTTTTTAGTCACCAATGTTGAGACACTCCTTTGTCTAGATATATAGCACAAAATGATAGAAGTATATTTACAGAAATTTCAGAAATAGAAATTCTGCTTCAATTTCAAGCCAATTTTATTGAATGATTTTTTTTTAGTTAGTGAAATGAAGTCACCAATTTAAAGAGAAAGATTTCCAAAATCAAATATCCCAGCATAATCCAATCCAATCGATATTTACATGCTGAGGAATGAAGGCAGGAAAACATTAAAGGTCTTTGCTTTTCACAGTTAAACCATTATGTTTCTGTAATAGCAGAAAATTGTACGTATAATAAATATACTGCAGCTCATAGAATTCAATAATCTTGGATCTGCTCCAAGGTGCTCTTGGAAGCACTCATTGGTGTGTAGTGAAATGGCTGACAGTGTGTTTGTGTGCCTCTGTGTGTGTGTGTGTGTGTGTGTGTGTGTGTGTGTGTGTTTGTGCTCAGAATCAAGGATGCAGTCAGGTCATGTGACTGGTGCTGGAAGCTTCTCAGACTCATTACATGTTTGATTTAGAAGTAATGTTTTGTCTAATCATCATCAGAGAGGCTTCGTCCA
>LZPO01118055.1:3173-31684 GCA_001675575.1 Neotoma lepida | reverse complement strand
CACACACACACACACACACACACACACACACACTTACCTATAGTATGCTCTGCAGTGTGGAAATACATAAAATTATGCTGTATAATAAATTACAGCAATGTAAGAAAAAATTGCAAAGTACATGTTAATGTTAAAGAACTGCCTTGTTGAAGGTAGATTTGTTCAAGTTCTTTACTCTTCCCTAAGCAGCAAGTTTCCTTTGATTAATACCTATTTCATGGTAGCTGGAGAGATGATTTGGTGATTAAGAGTTTGCTGCTCTTGCAGAGGACTTGGGATTAGTTCCCAGTACCCATGTAGGGTGCATCACAACCACTTGTAATTTCAACTCTGGGAATTTGACACCCTCTTCTCACTTCTGCAGGCAGCCTCACACATATGGTGTGTGTGCCTGTGTGCACACACCCACACCCACACTCCCCCCACACACACCTTTTAGAAAGATGTATTTAAAATCAAACAGAATTGACAAAAACAAATCTTCACACAGTTTTTTAATTCTAAGATAAATGAATGCCACTTTTAGATTTGGTCTGAACTGTATCTATCACAACCATTTTTAACTAGTTTGTGGCTGCAAGTGCTGAGGGGAAATCCCTCTCCTCTAGCTTCAGGCTTCCCTTCAAAAAGGAAGGAAAACTAAGACTTTTGTGTGTCTGCCATTTTTTAAAATATAAGTGCTCTCTCCCCTAACCTCATATTTCATGCAGTTGTTCATTGGGAGCAATGCAGAATGAGTGTTACAGAAAANGATCAGAGAAAGACAACAATAAGCAAATTCATACCATTTCTGTAACACATGACAAGCCCCAGACCAGGACTAATTAAGCAAGGGTGTGTGCAATACTGCTAATAACACTGACTGTGAAGATGAGCCTTTTGCTTGGGACTGTGCAGATCCAGCCTTGTTAGAATGTGAGTCTTGAGCCAACTGCCTCTCAGGCTTTCATCTTCCTCACTGGTAAATGGAAATANGCTGAATATACTTTTCAGGTTACTATGAACTCATCCATCTTGTGACATATGAATGAACAGATTTATTATGCATTTAATACTTTAAATCAGTTGCAGACACTATTTTTATTGATGCTCAAATTGTCCCAATTTAAGCCTGTAGGGAGGCTTTTATTGCCTCTGTGTCCTTTTGCTGTAATCTCATTCATCTTTGATTTTTTTTTTTCCCTCTGCTCTCTGGCATGAGATGCTCTGACTTACCTGGTGTGCTTCCACAGGGCAGGCATATCAGTTTGTCTTACTTGCCAATATAGTCCATATTGTTAAAAGGCACTTAACAAACATTTGTCCAATGTCACACGTGTGTGTGTGTGTGTGTGTGTGTGCATGCTCACACATGTGCACATGTTTGTGATATTCATGTATATGTGTATGGCTTCTGTCTCTGTCACTCTTTGCCTTATTCTCTTTAGTCTTTAGGCAGGTATTTTCACTGAGCTTGGACCTGACTGGGCTCAGAGACCTCAGTGTCTTTACTTTTCTATCCTAGCACTGTGGTTGCAGACACAAGCGGACATGCCTGAATTTTTTATGTGTGTGCTGGNATATGAACTGGTATCTTCATACTTGTCTTATCTACTGAGCCATCTCCCCAGCCCAACATCTCTTGAACAAATAAATTAAGTAGCACTTAATAAATGGTATGTTGTTGTGTGGCAGGGAAACAGGAGAGAAAGTAAAGGTTCAAAACAGCCCATCTTAAACTTTCAATTTGCCTTAAATTTCNACATCTTANTTTGTTATACTAGAATTAGAAGATTTTAGCCAAAGGTATTTCTAATAGAAATCTTGCATTTCTTCTGCCTTGGAGGCTCTTTATTCATGTCTATTTTATTTACTTTTTCCACTATCAAGGTCCTGGAAGCCCAGCCACCATTTATTTTCCAACATTGCCTCAATAGGCAATCTATTTGAATCAAACAATCCTTTTGTACTCTGCTTTATCATCTCCACTGTAACCCATCATCAAAGGAAAATCTGTCCTTAATTTGTTGGCTGCAAATCTGTGGAGAAACTTTTAAACTCAATTCTTTTTCTTAGTTAAATTCCAAGCAGCTTAAAATTTTTTCACAACAGTATGATTTCCAATGTAAACANCACTCAAAATACATTTAGTGTCACACAGATTTAAAATCTGCTTTCTGAATGAGGCATTTATAAGTGTTCTTAGACGGTAAAACCCAATATTGTAACATAAGATGTGGGCAAGGTTAATGAAAAAGTCCAATGGAAAATGATTTGGACACTATGACCTTTAATGCTCAGAACTCTTAGACTAGAGATTTCCTAGTATCACGTGCCGGCACACGGCCTGATCACCTCATTCTGAAATGCTGTGAACCAGTACACCTCTGGAGGGACAGATGGTCTTCCATTCAACAAGGCCTGATGATTTACATGTTTAACATTTATGGAGGGCAATCACAAAATTAAAGAAGCATTAATTCTTGGATTAACTACTTCAAAACGAAAATGATAATTTTTCCTCATTAAAAAGAGAAAACACAGATGCTACTCCCATCTGAAAAAACTCTTCCCTCAGCTGTAGGACACATTATTGTTTTGGGAAATGAAATGTGGGGAGGAAGGAAACAGAAAGCCAGCTTTCCACTCTCTTCCCTTCGCCATCATCACAGATTTGTGATTATTTTTCAACAAATTCTTCTGCTAGATTTCTACGTTCATAACTTTGTGGACTGGTGCATGGTTTCCCATGCATAAATTTCTTCACCTATTTCTGAATAAGTCCACTCTGCTAATGTCATTTTGGTCAACTCTAATGTGCTACTCATTAGCGCTCANTCCCTGGAACAGCTTGCTTCTCTGTAACTCAGGCGTTTTATTTGACTCTTAGGCTGTGATTTTATTTTCTTTCTTTTTNAAAAAAAATTATCTGGTGGACAGTGCTAAGTATCTCCTTGGGAATTTTGTAGCTTTTGTAACTAGAGCCATATTCATTCAACAAAAATTCATTTAGCCAATAGTCTGTCAGGATAGATCCATGTACTACTGTTTCTCCTGTAAAAGTTACAGTGCTTTGGAAAAAGTTAATTTTACACACTTCACATTTCTCCAAGTGTTTAACTACCTAACACACACACACACACACACACACACAGAGTTAGTATCCCAAAGGTACCTGGCCAATGATTATTTTGTGGATTTATTAAAATTTTCCTCACTTCTACTAAGGAGATGTGCAAATCATCATGGCTCTGATGATACCGTATTCATTAAAAGAGACCAAAGCTGTTTTAATTACAGGATCACATAGGTAAAAAGTAACATTAATTTAATAGGTCATGTTTTAAGTCTGTGATATTTAATATTGATTGTCAACTTAATTGAATCTGGAATCCACTAAGAGACTGCCTCTCCGGACAGATCTACGAAGGTATTTTCTTGAATCATTGTCTGAGGAGATAAGACTATCGTCAGAGTGTGTGGCATCTTCTAACTATGCCCCAGATATAAAAAGTGNTGCTTGCCTGTCATCATCTCTTGTTGATGAGTGCATTTATCTTTTCTGTCAGCAGAACCCAGCTCCTTCAGCATTTCTGNATCGAATTTTCCCAGCCTTCAGGACCATATTAGGGCTGCTGAAGTATCCTGCCTCATGGATTGAACCACTGCTAGGGTTCTTGATTCTCCAGTTTGCAGACAGCCATGTTGGATTAGTCTGCTCTTATCATGGAGTCCAATATAATAAATCCCCTTTACAANATATATATTCATTCTATCAGTCTATTCTTCTAGAGAATTCTGACTAATAGTCTCCTAGAACAAAACCATATAAGTCACAGGGGTAGAAGAGTGTTTGAGCCTCCTACAACAGCAGAACAGGACTNTAGGGGGCAAAGAAGTGTTAAGAAAAGACCACTTTAATGGCAGAATCTATATCCTGGACTCAGAATTCACAGGAGTTTTCAGATGAGATAAGGGGAGGGAGGTAAGCTGTATAATTTTATCAATAAAGTACATTTTAAATGGGAAAACTACTTAGTAATCATGTAAGAAATATACATTTTATCATAAAAGCAACTTTAAAATGCCCTGAAAAGCAAGCAATGCCATTCCAGAGTTATACATGGATGCTAGTAAATAGGAAAATGTATAAAACTGATTCTTTCAAAGATTTTTAGCCAACAAACCATATTCCAAGTGTTAACATCAGTAACAACATCATGGCTCCTTTTACTTGGTTATTAAGTAGATTTAAAATGAGTTTATTTAGACATTAGGAACCTTTTTTTTGTTTTTCACTGAAGATGGAAGTAAATTTTAAAACATGTAATGAGAAAATGAGGTTTATCATCAGGATCATCATCCACAGGTATATAGTAGTTGATCAAGTGAAATAAAGTGTTGGTTTTGTATCCACATAGAATACACCCTTAGTTTTTGTAACCAGAATGAAAAATCATTTGAGAAATGGTCATTGCCTCCAAAGAGCCAACTATGTATTTTGATAATTTCCAATATGAATTCCCAGACTGACCCAATCATATTTGGTGCACTGTGACAGAGTCAGAAATGTAAGGGCTGATGAGAATGATAACTNCGCTTATTTATCAACAGCTATTCTAGGGGGGAGAGTGTGGCTCAATCAGGAACGTGTCTGTTGCACTAACATGAAGATCTGAGCTTTGTTTANGGCACTCACATTAAAGCTGGGCATTCAGGGGCAGGCAGATCCCTGGATCTCATGGACTAGTCTATCTAACTAAATTGATAAGCCCCTGATTCAGTAAGATCCCCTGTTTCAAAATATAAGGTAAAGAAGAACTAAAAATGACAACCAAACCCAGCCTCTAATATCCATATGTATC
Organism: Neotoma lepida; assembly: GCA_001675575.1. NCBI lineage: Eukaryota > Metazoa > Chordata > Mammalia > Rodentia > Cricetidae > Neotoma > Neotoma lepida. The sequence goes on along the minus strand of LZPO01118055.1, from coordinate 26,840 downwards.
TGCATACATGATATTCCACATCTGCATGCATACATGAAGACACCACATAAATATGTACATACCCACACAAACATACATACAACANCACATCCACCAAGACACCTAAGACAAACAGTTATGTGAAAAATTTGAGACAATAGAAGAGTCAAAGTCCATAAAAGTAGGTGTAAGTTAAGAAAGAAATAAGGTACCACGTTCAGCAATGACCACTATTACAATTAGGACAGGGCATAATGAGTACTTGTCAGAAAATAGAGCAAATGAATGTTCTACCAGACTTCAAAACTGACTTAATAAAATCAGTCAATGTTTTCTTTCCCAGAATAGTTCCTACTTTAAAAGCAGACTATTAGAAGTAATTGCCATATTTAAGAGGCAAAGAACTAAGTACATGGTTATTACTTAACACATTGGGATATTTTAGGAATGAAAAGGTGTTGCATAATTTANTAAAAAGAGTAAAACTTAGCTGGCTTATGTAGATCTGTAGTAAGTAGAGGGTGATAGGCTGATGCCAGCTTCCTTTTATCTGTAATAATAGAACTTCATTTCTCTCCATGGCCACATCACACTCAGCCACAGGGATGAAGTTTGATGGGACTAGGTCAGTTGTCCCAATTAAACATCTCTTAAGCAGATATGGAAGTGCTTTGACTCCTAGCAGCTACTAATAGAATAGACAAGAGAGCCAGGAAGTGATTATATTCGATAAACTATAGGGACATCTGAGATGGGAAAGAACCTCTGAGAATAATTCTTGCCTTTATACAATAATACATTAAAGGGAGATCCTAACAGTGCATCTTCCCTTAGTTCACCCTATACTGAACCTATTAAGTTTTACTGAAAATATCTTGAGACTACAGGCTGAGATTCATAAGAACTAAAGCCTAATGAAGGCTGTGAGGAAAGGAAGAATAAACTTATTTCATTGTTGGCACTCAGGAACCTCAGAATTAATAACATCCCCTAACTCAGTCTTCCAGCTTGGTGACAATAATGCACTGTTTTAGCTGGTACAGTCCTTGAGGATCCAAAGTCCAAGAGCCTGCCATACAAACTTATATTTTTACATGGAATATATTCTATCCTTTAAATGACAACCTAGCACCCTGTTCTAAAAAAACAGTATTTTCCCACAGCTTGAGGATAGCCTCTCTTTATCTGTGTTGATAAAGTAGTCACAGACCCCAAATCAGACACACCAGGTACTCTGGGAATATTCTGGTAANCTACAACATGAAATGTACAATTTCACAGGGCCTTCCAAGTTCCCTGGAAATCATCATAAGTTATCAGTACTGTCTCCAATAAGAACATAAGTATTAGAATCCTAGATTTAAAAAGGTCTCTTGTTTGTCCATATGAAGTTGAGAATTGTCCTTTCAAGGTCTGTAAAAAATTGTGTTGGAATTTTTAGGGGGATTGAGTTCAATCTGTAGATTGCTTTTGGTAGGACTGCAATTTTTACTATGTTAATTCTACCAATACATGAGTGTAGGAGATCTTNACAACTTCTGATATCTTCTTCAATTTCTTTCTTCAAAGACTTGAAATTTTTCTCATGCAAGTCTTCCACTTGCTTGGTTAGTTAGAATTACCCCAAGGTATTTTATATTATTTGAGGCTATTNTGAAGGGTGTTTTTTTTCCCCTGATTTCTTTTTCAGTCCATTTGTCATTTGCATATTGGAGGACTACTGATTTTGTTTTTTAGTTAATTTTTTACCAAGCTACTTTGCTGAAAATGTTTATCAGCTGTAGTAGTTCCCTAGTGAAATTTTTAGGGTATAAAATATGTACACTATCATATCACCTACAAACAATGATACTCTGACTTCTTCCTTTCCAATTTTGTACCCCCTGATCTCCTTCAGTTGTCTTATTACTCTAGCTAAAACTTCAAGTACTCTATCGAGTAGATATGGAGAGAGTGGAAAACATTGTTTTGTTCTTGATTTTAGTGGAATTGCTTCCAGTTTCTCTCTATTTAATTTGATGTTGGCTATTGGCTCACTGTAAATTGCCTTCATTATGTTTAGGTATGTTCCTTGTATCCCTAACCTCTTCAGGACTTTTCAAACAACACAGAACAATGAAAGAACTGCTGGAGGTATCACCATTTAAAGTTGGATTTAAAGTTGGATTACAGAGTTTGATAATAAAAACTGCATGGCAACGTGTAAAAACAGACACATTGATCAATGGAATCAAATTGAAGACCTAGACATAAATTCACATGCATATGGAGACCTGATTTTTCATAAAGAAGCCAGAAAGACACATGGAAAAAATAAAGCATCTCTAACAACTGGTGCTAGTAAAACTAGATGTCTGCATGAAGAAGAATGCAAATAGATCTATTTTTATCATCTTGCACAAAACTCAAATTCAAGTGGACAAAGGAGTACAACATAAAACCAGATACACTGACCATGATAGAAGAAGTAGGGAAGAGCCTTGAACNAATTGGCATAGGAGACAACTTTCTGAANAGAAAAACAACAGTGCAGGCACTAAGATCAACAATTAATAAATGAGACCTCATGAAACTGAAAAACTTCTGTAAGTCAAGGTACACATTCATGTGGACAAAGAGGCAGCTCATGGAATGGGAAAATACTTTTACCCACTCCACAGCTGATAGAGGTCTAATATCCAAAATATACAAAGAACTCAAGAAACTAGATATTATAAAACAAAATAATCCAATTAAAAATGGGGTACAGTTCTAAACAGAGAATTCTAAATAGAGGAATCTCAAATGGCTGAGAAAGACTTAAAAGAAATTTTCAACATCCTTAGCCATCAGGGAAATGCAAATCAAAACTACTTTGAAATTCCATCTTACACCTGTCAGAATGACTAAGATCAATAACAAAAGTGACAGCTCATGCTGGTGAGAATGTAGATCAAGGGGAACACTCCTCCATTGCTGGTGGGAGTGCAAACTTGTATGCCACTATGGAAATCAATATGGCATTTCCTTAGAAAACTGGAAATCTATCTACCTCAAGGCTCAGATTTACTACTCTTGGGAATATACTTAAAGGATGCTCCATCCTATTATAAGGGCAGTTGCTCAACTGTGTTNATTGTGGCTTCATTCATAATAGCCAGAAACTGGAAACAACTTAGATATCACTCAACCCAAGAACAGACAAAGAAATGGAGTATTATAAAATGACATCATGAAATATGCAGGCCAGTGGATGATGGAACTAGAAAAAAAATATCCTCATTGAGGTAAACCAGACCCAGAAAGACAAATATGGTATGTATTCACTTATAATTGAATATTAACTGTTAAGTAAATGGTAATAAAGCTACAATCCACAAACCCAGAAAGGTTAGGTAAAGAGGAAGGCTATGAATGGGAAGCATGGATCTTTCTGGGAAGGGAAATAAGTTTTGTGAGTGGACTTGTGGAAGGTGGTGACAGGAGAGGGAGGGATCAGGTTGGGAGGATGGAGGGAGAGAGNGCAGGGANTTGAGGAGCATTTGGGAGGCAGTGTGCAACTTCCTAGAACCTATGTGGGTGACCCTAATGAGGACATGGAGGATATAGAGTCTGAGCTGGCCATCTTTTGTAGCCAGGCAAAGCTTCCAGAAGTGGGACTGGGTTACATTCAGTTGAGTGTTTGGGTGAGGAGTTCATGTGGAGAACCCTAAACAACCCAGACTGATGCTAGGACAGAAGGTCACTCTCCGAAAACTGAGAGCAGGACATCATTACAGAGGAACACTTCCACTTAGCTCATGAATGTAGAGACATAGAGTTGGTGCTGGCTTGGAGCCTTCACCCCTGGGTTCTGTTATCTTTGCTACAAGAAAATACTCTGCAGGCTATGGAAAGGGAATCCTGGACACCAATCCAACCACAGATCTCACCACTTACAATCTGTCCTGCCTGCAAGATGTGTTGGGGCAATGGTGCCTAGGAAATTGTGGGAATGGCCAACCAATGTTTGGTTTAACTTGAGGCCCACACCAAGAGAGGAAGCCTATGCCTTACATCCAGACCATTACCTGGATGGCCAGGGTAGATCTGAGCAAAAACAAACAGATAAAAAATAAAAACAGTAACAGAAAATAAAGAAAAATTATAAGAAAAAAATGAATGAAATGATTCCTAATGATATTCTGCTATCCTCATAGATCAGTGCCTTGTCTAGTTATCATGAGAGAGGTTTCCTCTGGGAGCAGATGGGAAAGTGTGCAGAGACCNACAGCAGACATTATGCAGAGAGAGACTAAATTGTAGACCTCCACTGGTTCTTCCCCAGAGATCCAGGAACCATGGGAAGAGGGTGACCAAAGACTGTAGGAGTAAGGGGAATGGAGGACACCAGGACATACTTATTCACAGAACAAAGCCCAAGAAATCAACTAAGCAGGGCTCATAGAAACTAAAACGGCCAGCCAAGGGCCTGAACAGGTCTGCACCAGGTCTTCTGCATATGTGTTATGGTTGTTAGCTTGGTGTTTTTCTTGGATGCCCCTAACTCTTTTNACTCCTCTGGGGACTATTGTTCATCTATTGGGTTGCCTTGTCCATCCTCTACAGGAGGGCTTTCTCCTTGTTTTTTGTATGTTGTTTTGTTCCCTTTGGCTGTTGTCTCTTGGAGTCCTGCTCTTTTGAAGATGAAACAGAGGGGGAGTGGATCTGGGGAAGAAGGGAGCTGGGAGGAGTGGAGGAAGGGGACACTGATTGGGATGTATTGTATGAGCAAAGAATCTATTTTTAATTAAAAAATAAATGAATGAGTCTCTTGTTTTACTCTTTATTTCCTTATTTTGATTATTTTATAAGGAACTTAAAGCTCCAGCATTGTCTTAAACACTTCAGTATCCTATTTATAGGAACCAGCTGGGAGGAACAGCTGGGTCAAGGACAGGAACTCAGAGNAATTGAGCCTGGGGTGACTTTGTCCCTATTTACAGGGTCACAGAGAAAAACTAGGGCTTCATGTCCCTCCTCTATAAAACATGAGCATGGGTTCCATCCTCAGTAACTCTTTTGACAGGTTATAATGCATAAAAATGTAGGCAAATTATAAGTGAAAGGTGTGATTGACAATAATTAGTATCATTTCAACCTACTGGAGGGACCAGCATACCACAAGGCCAAGTTCAAGTGTCTTTCTCTCTCTCTCACAGCCAGTCTTGATTTAAAGGTATTATTTAATTCTGCATCAATCTCCACCTACATAGAAGAGTTTCTTTTATTTACTTATTTATTCATTAATTTATTATTTATTTTCACAAGTTAATTGTCAGTAAGCTAATTAATAAGTAATTTCTTATTCATGTACTAATTATACTTAACAAGTATTGTTTCTTTTAAAAAGNTATTTAACGTTTTATGTGTCTGAGAGTGTGTCTGCATATATGTATATATATCATGTGCATGTATGGTGCTTGGGGAGATCAGTGGAAGGTGCTGGATTCCCTGTACCTGGAGTTACAGATGGGCTGGTGCTGGGAATTGAAACCAGGACTTCTGCAAAAGCAGCAAATGCTCTTAACCACTCAGCCATCTCTCTAGCCCCAAGTATTTATACCTGTAATCCATTAACAATAATTAAAGTTAGTAATTGCTGCATAACTACAAGTTGCCAGGCATTCTATTGGGAAATTAAAACACATTTTATATGATTATTCAAATCAGCCATCACTATCCTCACTGAAGAAGCAGTCAATAGTCCAGAAATATTAAATAAATATCACCNTCTACAATGAGAAAAACTTCACATTTTATCATGGTAAAATGGACCTCACATATATAATTNAATTTTTCTTTGACCTACCTAGAAATATGTTGCAGATGNTTAGAAAATGGAGTTGTAACTATCCAAGGGCAAAGGCAATTAACATTCACCATTTCCCAGTTCTTGCACCTAGAGGCCAAACTACAGGAAGGGCTAATGGGGACTCTAACTGGAAACTAAATTTAGAATCCAGAAAGTAAATGTTTCAGCAAACCTGCACCAATTTAGGAATCTTATCAATATTCATATTTTTGGTATTTTGGGGAGCCAGAGCCTGACTAGGATTTTTTTCTCTCAAAAATAATCTCTGCATATCACCTAATGGGAAAATATGAATTAGTGACACTCTATGATTTGTTTAAACAAGGCACGACTGGCATCTACTCCATATGTGGATACTAAATTTAGATCAGTAACTGAGAGCTGTAGCAGCTGGGATGTAGGAAAAAACTAAGCAAGAAATGAAGATTTAAAACTTGTTAAAAATTAAAAAAACAAATGAAGAAACAATAAAATATAAACTTTTTTCTCCCATGCTGAACAGAGCATCTGGAATGGAAGTTGTCACCCTATTATATCATAAAACAATCAATGTTATGTGATATCTTATTCTATTTTATTCATGTATTACCTTCAGTTTTGGTAGGATTAAGCATTAAATAAATAACTTAATTTTTTGCAGAACATTATTTCTGGGCACCTAGGTGTAACATGGAAACAATAGCAGAAGACATCTTTTCTGCCCTTCCATATTACCATGCACAGTTATTACAGAAAACACCAAAGATAGTGTTTAGAGACACTACAGCACTAACCTTTTTTCCTGTTATATCAGTAAACACAATTACAAGTTGAAAAAAGAANTCAGTCTCAACCTTTAAAAAAGCTGACTTAAAAAAATGCTGTCCTACTTCCTGGTTAGGAAAATTTTTCTCATTCTAAATTCCCGGTTTCACCATGAAATGTGTTGAAGGCCTCCAGTCTTAGGAGCCTACACAACTGCAGCAGTTCCTTCTGAAAGATACAAATGCGATTTGAAGACAAAACTCCTGGTTTTGTTCTGCAGACCTATAATCTAATCCCAAATACGAGGTTTTGGTGTGCAGAGTGTGGAGGATATATTTGTTTGGCACAGATTTCATCTTTATATCAACCACTCAAAGTGAAAGTGTCTTATAATTGTAAGGCCTTTGTATTTCAACAATGTATCCTGGCATGAATGCTCATTTTAGATGGTTCGGTTACACCTGAAGTAATTACTGCAATTAGATTGATGAAGTCATCCTATGCTCTCTGACGGCTTCACACAGCGTTGGTTTCAAGCACTAAAGTGAATTGCCTTGGATCTTCAACAGTCAACTACTAATTCTTCAGCTTCCTTCATGCTTTTGACCTTGTCACTATTACAGTCTGAATGAATGCACCAAACTGATTTCAAAGAGCAGCAATGGTCCTCCCCACATCCAACTATGAATTATACAGTCCCTTCCTTTGGAGAAATATTTTACATTAAAATATCAAATACATGATGTTGGTAAAAAAGAACCAAGAATCTATGTGATTCAACTTAAAAGCTATAAGCATTTAAATGTAAAGAAAATCAAAGCTTTAANTCTTAATACTTGCCTTGTTGTGTTACTATTCCTCATTTGAGAAACCAAAGCAAGCACTGCTCACATTTTTCTGATCTTTGTTAAAACCAAAACACAAAGAAATAAACAAAAACAAGTCATTTTTTCCTAAATTGAAAAACAAGCAATCTTTCCTAATGCCTGCCTCATTGAAGTTTTCCTTGATAGTCAATCATGTCCGTATATGACTACAATCATCTCAATGTCAAAATATTGCTGGTTTTATAGTGTGTGTGTGTATGTGTGTGCATGTGTGTATGTGTGAAAGAGAGAGAGACACAGAGAGACAGAGAGACATAGAGACACAGAGAACAGAGACTGAGACAGAGACAGAGTATTATATGATGAATCAGGAATTCAGAGATAGGTACAAAATAAGACACTTCCTTTCTAAGGCATGCTTCTACTATCCCATGGCTTAATAACCCTCTCTTTTTAGATTCCACTTCTTACAGTTTTCATCATCTTTTAACACTGTTGCACCAAAGACCAAGCTTCCAAATCTTGTTTTGGTTTGTTTGGTTTTGTTTTCTAAAGATATACTTAAACCATATCCATAGCGTACCCTAGAGCAGTGGTTCTCAACCCCCCTAATGTTGTGACCCTTTATTACAGTGCCTCATGTTCTGGTGACATTCAACCATAAAAGTGTTTCATTGCTACTTCATAACTTTAATTTTTCTTCTGTTATGAATTGTATTGTACATATCTGATATGTAGGNTATGTGATATGTGACCCCATTGGGGTGGTGACCAACAGGTTGAGACCCACTGCCTTAGAGACACTTATCAGAAGTATTCAACAAACATGATTGCCACAAAAATAACCTGCATCCTGGAATTTTCTTCTGTCTTGAGATAGAAATGGATAGTGGAACTTACAATATGCCTTTTTGCAGCACAATATGCTTTTCTACATAGATAAATTTCTCACTGTTGTCTACTGTCTTGGGATCACTGATAAAATACATATTCCTAGTTCCAATCTATTGCTCAGTAAAACAAGCCTCTTGGGAAAGGATACAGAATTCCAAGAATGTATCATTTTAATTGGTCTCCAGAGGACTACAATCCACACCTAAGTTTCCTTGACTACTTGGTTCTTTTTTTTTTTTTATAATTCTTCCTTCTCCAATAAACCTATATATCCTCTTCACATTTGCAATACTTTGATAGCTCCTTTTTTTATTTCTTAGGAATTTCTTTAAGTCATCTCGGGTAATATGAGAAGTGATGTTTCAACAGAAGGGAGCTATAACATTTTAGTTTCAAAACAAACTCAAAGCACTAGTTCATAATGCCACAATTTCCCACAGTACCAGTTAGAGATAATTGGTTAAAGATAGAGCTGAATTCTCTTCCTTACCAACTGACCAAGAAGAATACGGCATATATATTGAATGATTTTCTCTCATGGAGTATGAATCTTGGCATAATTCACACATAATGAAGTGCTTGAGGGGCATAGATGGGTGAAACATTTCAGCTTGCTGAATATCTCACAAACCGAATGCAGAAATGACCCAAGCTTAGAACTTAATGACTGTCCCACAGTTTCCCAATGACCTCTGAGTGGAAAACTACAGGAGAAAGCACAGAAAATATTTGTGCAGACTATTAAAATAAGCTGTAGATGCTGTATGTATTTAATCACAATTTTCCTTCTTTGTGGCACTTACCATATGTGTTGACACATCACTAACATTTAGACTTTATTTTTCTTATTTGACAGTAAGCTATGAGAAACTCAAGTATTCTGTATTTTTTTGGGGGGGACAGCTACCTTTCTGCTAAGATCTATGATAAAAGCTAGAATTGCTTCCAGTCTCAAATAGTACTCAAGCCTGTAATGAATTTATTCTTACCTACCAAGTCAGAATCCAAAATGAGGCAGAGACCACAATAAAAACAGAAGAATCAAATCACTGCTGCTAGCTGTAATGCTACCTTTCAAACTCTTTCATTTACCCAAATGAACAACATATAGTATTAGCATAAACACCTTAAAAAATAAGAGCTGATATACTAATTTCATTTTATTAACTGCTCCATTTCTGAGTTAACTTCATTTATAGTTCATAGTCTTCAAAGATTGCTGTTTACGTGTTATAAACTTTTAGAGGAAGAAAGAAGAAAGGATAAATAAACCATGTACACTGTGGTGATATATTGTGTACCCTAATAAAATTTGCCTGAAGATCAGAGAACAGAACAAACCACTAGATTAAACATAGAAGCCAGACAGTGGTGGCATACACCTTTAATCCTAGCACTCGGGAGGCAGGGATCCATCTGCATCTCAGTGAGTTCAAAGCCACCCTGGATCACATGAGATTGACTCAGTCTAGGAGAGAACCAGTGCCAGGCAGTGGTGGCACACACCTTTAATTCCAGNACTTGAGATCTCACACCTTTAATCTTAGTATTTGGGAAGCACACAGGCAATTAATCCCAGCACAAGGAAGGAAGTGATGCCCGGGCAGAGAAACGTATATAAGGCGTGAGGAGAAAGGAACTAAAGGTTGTTCAGCTGAGGAAGCCCCTTCGGCTAGAAGGCTCTTAAGGCTGAGGAGTCTTAGAGGCAAGATGTAGCAGTAGCTTGTTCCTTTGTCTCTCTGATCTTCAGGCAAATTTTATTAGGATACACAATATATCACCACAGTATACTGTGTGTGTGTGTGTGTGTGTGTGAGTGTGTAAACTAAAAAAGCTTAGTTACAAAATGTCTTTTGCATAATAAAATGTTTGAAGTTAATAAAGCTAAACAAAACATATAGTGCAGTACATTCCCTTAACTTTTGCCCTTTACTGTTGATCTTTCACTTTCTGCTCACACCAGACAACTTCCTTAATTGCAGAAGCTATTTCAGGAGCAGGGAAGTAGTTTATGTGGTTATCTGTGGAAAGTGGTAAGTGTGTTTCATGGATGGTTAATCCTTTGGGTAGACAAAAAAAGAAAAAAAAGAAAAGAAAAAGAAAAGAAGAAAATGATTCTATTCATTACATTTATGATTATTCAATTCCACCTATTATTTATTATTTGACAAGATCATGTGTTTACTAAATAGTGAAAAGAAAACACTATCCAGGTTTCAAACACAGTTTACTTTTTGAAAACATAAATAAATGTAAAAGGATGAGATAGGCTGCTAAGCTAAGTTTTCAATACAAGCAATATGATAATGTATTTCTTTTAAAAGTAGAACTGCATTTTAAATGTGTGTATGACAATTAATTACACTGAACTTACAAACTAAGTTTCAGCTGACCTAGGATGCTGATCAATGAGATAGTGTTTACAGAGCAAAGTATGAACAAAGCCACATATGGTTTGGACTAAGTCACTGATAGTAAAATTTATGTAGAAGTCAAATAGTATAACAACCTGGAAAGTATAAAACTCCTGCCTACAGTTGGAGGTATCAACAGTTTCTCAAAGAAGATTGGATGACAAATGGAAAATTCAGGAAGACTTTCCTGGAATTGTGTTTAAGTTTAGAGAACAAAGCCTAATAATGGTGTTGCTTCTCCACCGGAGACAGCTTGACAGATAAAGATAGCACATGGAATCTCAATCATAGGTTAGTACCAGACACACAGAGATAAATGAAAGTGGATGAATTTCTGTTTTAAAGAAATCTTACCAATAACTTGGTATTCTTTCCTTTGGTGATTCTGGGAATTGAACCCAGGGTTTTGCACCTGCTCNACAAACAGTACCAGTGAGCTATAGATCCAGCCCTCAATCTAGCAATATGATTTATATAACATGTTCTTTATGCTAAATTTAATCCAATTACCAAAAGATGGCCTGTGTTCATTTAACAGAGGCTTTATTTTGACTTGAGGCCCCAGAGAGCTGAATTATAAGTTTAATTTTTATGATACATTTTTATTTGAAAAATGTACTCTTAAGTTTCATCAGTAGCCTTAAAGGCAAGTGGCTTTTTTCCTCCTAAAGGGAAAAATGTCAGCTTGTCATTTTTCCAGTTAAATTTCTGCCTTCTACCTTTTGACATCTGTATCCAGGCATGACATGCTTCGTTATCATCGTCTTAAATTAAAGCGACACATCNGGCCAGCGATTTTTATTGCTTAAGAGCATAGACCAGGAAATAACTCTTAAATAAGGTAATTCTCAGAAAAGGATGTGGCTATTCATTATGAGATTTGCTATAAGAATAAAAAGCATGGCTGTTTTCATTTACACACACATGCAAATAGATATGTATATATATACACATAACATATATGTTCTATTTCATGAATAATTTATTTAAATGTAGGATATAAACTAGTAGGTAAAACATAAAGGTTCCTCTTGCTATGGGGTCCTTTGTGATATTTCATTATGTAATGTTTAAATAAGACTATAATGTTTAAATAAGGTTAAACACTTCTTCCAATATTTAACATTTATGTTGAAAATTTGAGAATTGTTTACTTATGGCATTTTGATCCTGTCACATCTATTGTGCAGCAGCACACCAGACCAGACGTTCTGATCCCTGTTTAAATCAAATAGAGAGTACTTACAGATGCCCCTCTCTGTGTCAACCTGTCTTCCTTACTTTGGTACCTCTTAGTTACAACTCCAAACTTCTATGTGTTAAGTGTTTAAATTCCACACAAGTGAGTTCATGTGGTACTCATATTTCTATACATGGCTTGTTGCACTTAACTTGGTTTCGAAGTCCATCCTCATTTTCCCAAAGAGAAAGATTTCATATGTTTAGGCTATACATCATTTTATATAGATTCTATATTGAAGTGATACTGCATTGACACTAAATTGGGTTAAATAAAATAGACTATTAAAAACAATTTCACCTTTTCTATTTTGTCTGATGTTGTTAGTAACATTTTAAATTGCTTATGGGGTTGACAAGGTATTTCTATTGGACAGCAAGATAGTGAAGCACACATGCGAGCGAACCCTGAGCACAGCTCTATACAGATAAACATACAGATTCTAGACAGTCAGTGAAAATTTTTGNGTGTAGTATGTCCTCCCCAGACTCACGTGTTTGTGCACTTGGTCCCTAGCTGGTTGTGCTGTTTTGGAGGTTTGTGAGATCTTTGGAATACAGAGCTGTGCTGGTAGTAACACACCATTAGGGCAGGGCTGTGAAGGTTAAACCCATGCCTATTCTTGAGCTCTGGCTTCCTGTCTGCCATTACATGAGGGGTGCTCACCATANATGCCCATATCTATGGACCCTGACATGCTTTCTATGCCCTGATGGACTACAACCTTNTAAGATTAAAAGTCAAAATTATCTTGTCTTCACATCTGCTGCTACTCCTATTTTGCTTTTGGTTATTTTGACTCAATGGCAAAAATAGTAATACAGTTTTGTACATAGATTTTTAAGTATAAGGAAGGCCATACTAGTAATACTAATGCATAATGAATAGGAATTTTTGAAAATCACAATAACTCAATCACGTTCATGTTAAAAATGAAAGATCAGCCATGTGAAATAGTATTTCCAAAGTTGCATACCTTATCTGTGGTGAAGTCAGGATTTATAATCATTTGTACAAATCTTCATTTTGGTTTATCAACCTATCAATCAAAGTGAGGTTCTGGTCTATTACTGTAAAAAACTCTGCACTCAATGGTGATGTTTTCCACATCTACTACTGTCACTCTAGCCACATACATTCCATTCTTTGATATGTTTCTAGTTGACCTCAATATGGTAGTCTTTGATTTACTATAATTACAGTCATCAATGTAAGGATTCAAAGTATATTATTTGTGAGAGATATATTAATTCTGTCTCACCCATGTTGTGAAGAAAGAATACATAATAATTCTTTAATTCACAACAAAAGGTAATACAATANATAAGATCAATGTATGCATTAAACAGAAACACAAAAGGGGAGTAGGGTCATAGGCAGGATGATTGTGAGCCACATAAAACCAGGATACAACTTGCATTAAAATTTCTCTGTGTTTGAAATAAGTGTCCCCATCTCTTTATGTAACATAGAACTTGGACTTGGGCCCAGTTCTGATTAGCAAGAAACCAAATGCAAGATCTACATGGTTGAAGATTTTTTGGATGAAACTCACAGATAATTATACTTTGAAACTCTTGTGAGAAATTTACAATGTAGGTATAAAAATATTTTTATCCCTCTTTTTATTTTTGTTCAAATATACTGCCCAGACTGTAATTGAGCTGCACTACTGATAAAAGGCATACTAAATNTACAAAATAGGTTTGTTTTAATGAAAAGAAAATGCCTGAAACATTGCATTTCTTCCTTTCCAAAATAACATGTTTTTTGAATAACAATGTGGCTACTTTTCTGTACTAAAGCCAAAATCACCACTAATCATAAAAGTACCACTTTTATCATCTTCTCCAACTGGCTTGCCATTCTTTCATCCTAAATCTAAGCATACCAATTTGTGCTTCCATTGTAATAACTGATGAGCCCCTACAGGCTTTCTGCTGGGCATGGTGCTAGTTTCTATAAAATGAGGTACCTACTACACTATATTCCAGCCCAAACCTGCAGTCATGAAACAGACAGACTAAACCAAGCTTGTTAACTGGAGGCAAGTCCACTTCTTTGAGCTTTTTGGTAAGATAGGTCTAGTATGTTGTATGTCTCTTTGAAGCACAGAGAGATGATATAGTAGTTAGAATACTGAGACATTCTGCAGAAAATAATCATTTATTGTAAGAGATGTCCATTATCATTATCCTCCTCTTCATTATCATTATGTGTATATTTGTGTACATGTTTGCATGTGTGTGTGGGGCAATGGAGTCTAGAAGTTGACTGAGTCTTTCTCAATTGCTCTCCACTACACACACACACACACACACACACACACACACACACACACACACACACAAGCATGCACACTGATGTGGTGTTTCAATAACTCTGTAGCTCACCACTTTTGGCAGAAAGGCTGGCCATTGAGCTCCAGATATCCATATGTGCTGGCAGTCCAAACTCAAGTATTCAAACTTGTGTAGCCATTTTACCAACTGGGTGGTCTCCTTAGCACCAGGGGCTTACTTTTGTATGCTATGGTCTTGTGCAGCAGACCTGGACTCTACTCACTATAATCCAATAAAAGTATGTTCAAGTTGTTTGGAGAATGCCCTGGAGCTGGAGAAGAAAGGTCTTGGTGTAGTGGGCAGCAGTTCCAGCTATAACCTGGAAGCACAACCCCTACTGAGGGTTCTGGTAACTGCCACACCTATCTAGGACCTCCCCCTGAGGTGGGGCGAGACAGGAGCCTTTAAGACTGGAGATCTGTCCATGCCGGCCCTCTTGGTTCCTGGATCCTGAATGCTGGATGGTGGACCAAGCAGAGTTCTCCAGAGAACACTGCTGGACTGCACCTCACCTCTCCTGGACCCTGTGACCAACCCCTTTACTTGCCTTAAGTTGCCCTAAATCCCTAAATAAACCTCTTAACTATGTGGAGTTAATTTCCCCCAATACCCTTGCTTTGGGAATCACAGAGTTAGCAAACATAGTCTGCCTTTATGATAGATGAGTTAGACTCCTACTTCCTTAACATTGCAGCTATGTGATGTTAAACTACTTAATCTCAGAATGTCTTCATTTGCTCAAGAGAAAGGTGGGGATACTTCAAAGTATATGTAGTGACAAAACAGATTAACCAATATAGAAAGCATCAGGAGAAAAGATAGCATAGAAGGAACATTATCACAAACTACTTACTACTTATATTATTTCAAAGTAGAGATACAAGATTTAATCTTTTGTCTTTATTCTCTATAATGCAGTATTGTAGGTGAATGTTTTGTCTGGTTCCCGCCAGGCCCCACGCNGTCCAGCCCACCCAGCGGTCCCACAGCCACTTATAAATTAATAACTCAAAAGATTATATTAATTACAACTGCTTGGGCATTAGCTCAGGCATATTACTGACTAGCTCTTGTACTTAAATTCAGCTCATTTTTATTAATCTATGTTTTGCCACATATTCTGTGGCTTTACCGGTCTACAGGCATGTTGCTCCTTCTGTGGCGGCTGGCGTCTCCTGACTCAGCCTTCCTCTTCCCAGAATTCTCCTTGTTTGCTTATCTTGCCTATACTTCCTGCCTGGCTACTGGCCAATCAGCATTTTATTTATCAATTAATCAGAGCAACACATATTCACAGCATACAGAACAATATCTCCATCANAGTATGTTGTTGCAAATCTAATAGCCCGAGCTTCAGTTTTCTCATTGATAAAGAGATTACAGTGAATCTGGGCGGTGGTGGCAGAGGCAGGCAGACATCTACAAATTTGAGGCCAAGCTGGTCTACAGAGCAAGGACAACCAAAGGTACACAGAGATGCACAGAAACTCTATCTCACAAAACTGAGAGAGAGAGAGAGAGAGAGAGAGAGAGAGAGATTACAGTGAATTTTTGCCAGTGATACAGTGGTTAAGAGCTTAGACTCCCTTTCCCTTATGTTCTCATCTCCTATCCCTTACCCTCTATTGCCTCCATCATCTCCAGCTTACTCATGGAGATCTCATCTATTTCCTCTTCCCAGGGCAATCCATGTGTCCCTCTTAGGGTCCTCCTTGCTNGCTAGCTTCTCTGGATCCATGGGTTTTAGTCTGGTTATCCTTTGCTTTACATCTATTATCCACTTATGAGTGAGTATATACCATGTTCGTCTTTCTGAGTCTGGGTTACCTCACTCAGGATGACATTTTCTAGTTCCATCAATTTGCCTGCAAATTTCATGATATCATTTTTTTTTTCCTGCTGAGTAGTCATCCATTGAGTATATATACCACATTTTCTTTATCCATTCTTTGGTTAAGGGGAATCTAAGGTGTTTCTAGGTTCTGGCTATTATGAATAATGCTGCTATGAACATAGTTGAGCAAGTGTCCTTATAGTACGATTGAGCATTCCTTGGGTTTATGCCCAAGAATGGTATCATTGGGTCTTGAGGTAGATTGATGGGAAGGTTGAGCTGGGACAGGGATGGAGTGGGAGAGCAATGAAAGAGATACCTTGTTCATAGAACCTCTCCTCTCTCCCATCATTTGAACTCCTGGAGCTCTGCCTGGCGCCTGGCCATGAATCTCGCATCTGCTTTCATCTGTCTCTGGATGAGGGCCCATGGGAGCTTCTCATCCATGGGTCCATAGTTCATGTGTCTCCACTAGTTTGGTTGGCCATCTTGGCACACTCTCCCATCATGATCTCGTAGTCCCTTGCTCATAGAGGGCCCCCTGTCTCCCATCGATTGGGCTCTTGGAGATCTGCCNGGTGCCCACATCTGTCTCCATCAGTCACTGGATGAGAGCTCCATGGTGGTAGTTAGGGTATTCATCCATGTGATCACTGGATCAGGCCAGTTCAGGCATCCTATCAATTATTTCCAGTGTGAAGCCAGCCAAGCTGGTGGAAATGCATGAACTGTGGACCAATAACTGTGGAGCCCCCATGGTGCTGAACTGGGCCCTCTGGAGGCTTGAGACAGTTGTTTGGCTTGAAGTATCTGAGGGCCCCCCAGGCGGTGGTATCGGGATCTATCCCTGGGCAGGGCCTGACTTTTTGGAGCCCAGTGGCTGTGATGGGACACCTGGTGCAGTCTTGGTGCAGGGAGGAGGGTCTTGTCCTGCCTTGGCTGAGAGTGCCAGACTCCGGGGACTCACCATGGGAGACCTTGTATTGGAGGAGGTGGGAGTGGAGGTGGGTTGAGGGGGGAGCTGGTGGGGCAGCAGGAGGGAGGGACGGAGGAGAGGGGGAACTGAGGTTGGTATGTAAAAGGAGTGGAAGATCTTTTTAATAATAAAAAAAGAAAAAGAAAAAAAAAACAGAGATACCTTGATAGAGGGAGACATCATGGGGGATAGGGAGAAACCAGGTGCTAGGGAAGTTCCCAGGAATCCACAAGGATGATCTCAGCTTAGATTACTAGCAATAGTTGAGTGGGTGCCTGATATGGCCTACTCCAGTAATTATCCGTGAATATCCTAACTGTCATCATAGAGCCTTCATCCTGTAACTGATGGAAACAGATGCAGAGATCCACAGCCAAGCAACAGGCCAAGCTCCAGGAGTCCAGTCGAAGAGAGGGAAGAGGGATTCTATGAGCAAGGGGCATCAAGATCATGATGGGGAAACCTACAGAGAAAACTAAACCAAACCAGTGGGAACGCATGAATTTTAGACCACAGCTGTGGAGCCTCCATGGGACTGAACTAGGGCCTCTGCATAAGGGAGACAGTTGTGTAGCTTGATTTGCTTAAGGAGTTCCCTGGCAATGGGATCAGGATCCATCTCTGGTGCATGAGCTGGCTTTTTGGAGCCTATTACTTATGGTGGGACATGTTCCCCCTGTGATGCAGGGGGAAGGGCTTGGATCTGCCTCTACTGAATGTACCAGGCCCTGCTGACTCCCCGTGGGAGGCCTTACCTTTTCAGAGGAGGGAATGGGGAGTGGGATAGGGAGGGAGGCTTGCGGTTTGGGAGGAGGGAAGAGAGGGGGATATGTGTTTGGTATGTAAAATTAATAAAAAATTTCTTATAAAGAAAAAAAAACGCTTAAGCTCATGAATCAGTCCACCTGGGTAGAAGTTCTCAGACTAATTATTAACTGTTTGGTCTTGAAGAAAGCACTGAACTTAGTTAAACTATGTGGTCAAAGTCTACAGAACCTGGACAATAACACCTAATCCCCACAGAGTTACTAAGCAAATTAACTGAGGTATGTGAGACAAATTCTTAGTAGTTAACTGATAATAGTGTAATATACAATTTATGATAGTTTTCTTTTCACTATTACTTTTATAGCATATATATATATATATGTTTTGTAAAAGAAAAGGTGGTTGATCATTTACTAATGGAGAACACAGGCAAGGAAATGAACATCTTGAATTTATAAAGCATATGGTATTTATGATGTTCATAATGATTATTTTAATCTAGCCTCTCGGTCTCCTCTGAATGTGACTATAGTGGACCACCAGCCTTTCATAAGACTGTATATATAAACTCAACTCATCATCCTATACAGCATGGGTTTACCAGGCAGACAAAGTTTTTTCCTGGTTGGAGCTATCAGGAGACAGAGTTCTCAGATTAAAGTCTATCTGTCTCTTGAACAGGAAGCAGCAAGAACAACTCTCTTCCTTTCATATTCAGCTGCATTTCCCATCACTATTCCAGTGTCAGACACACATTAGGGACTTCATATACAAAACCTAATTGCTTCAGAAGCAATGCTGTGACACCAGAGATCTCTCTAGTAAAATGCCCAAACATTAGTTACTATCTCATCTGTAGGAAGAGTTTTCCTTTAAGGTCTTAGGGAAGACACTGTTTCCTTATAGTTAAATTAGTCTAATTAGAATTATTATATATCCCTTTCTTACCTAAGTTAAGCAAAATCATCATGCTCGTCTCTGTACTTTTCAAGAGCATAAAAAACAAAATAGGATACGTAGCCTTGGACATAAGAGGAGAAATATTAAGAGAAGGCCCAGGATCTGCTTCTGCCTACTTGATATGTGAGTCTATGAGAGATTTCAGTTATAGGCCACATTCCAGAATCTCCTACTGGTATTGAGCTTTCAGGGAACTAGGAAATAATCATGAAACAAATGTTTGAAAGGTACAGGACATGCACTTGTATCTCTCCTGTCTTGACAGGAGATGTTCAAAATAGAAACAGTCAAAACATGTCAGAAAATTACTTTTTGAACAAAGACAATTAAAAGACTTTAAAAACAATGNTGTTCACAGTTATCATTGAACTGGGAATGCCACTAAAGAACATTTTGAGTGATTCTATGCATATATACACAAAAGATAACCCAGAAGACATCTATAGTGAGACTGACATATAATAAAAAAAGAGTCTTTAAGTCTACCTCTCCCTCAACAGACATGTGACTGTAAGTCAACCTTGACAGGCATGGCCTCATCAGTTGTAGCTCATGCCTTATCTCTGACCCCAAACAATAGCCCTCCTGGGTACTACCAAGAGATTGTGAAACAGTAACTGGGTATAGACGATCAGACCACGATGTTATGTAAGGATGACATTCATGACTTCTGGGTGAGAAGGGGGCTAGCAAGCTCTATATTTGCTAGGCTTGCCTCAGAAACAGAAGGAAACTCAGAGAAATCAAATCATCTCCTTATAGCCATTGATTGGCCCAGAAACTCAATAGTGGGGACTATATAGTCTGAAAGGACAGGAGCCCAGTTGGCTTTGCAGTAGCTATAGTGGTTTACTAGATGCCTTAAATATATTTCAGAGCTTTGAGCTATTTTGCGGACCATCTCTAGAAGGAACTGTCTTCCCTCTTTTTATCACCCAATCAGCAGTACAATAAAGGAATGTGAAGACCACTGAGAAAAAGCTGATTTACTGGATCAGCAGAAGACTTAAGCATTGAGCAAATGTTATCATTTGACTTGATACACCTTAGAGTAACACATTTACGATCTATTTTGCTTTGAAAAGCTTTGCAAATGGAATAAAGTGGGGTTATAAATCTTGGAACGTAGCAATACCCATGTTTCCTTTACCTCCTCAATATTCTGTTTTACCTGTTCTTTAAGTCCTTTCCTCAGTGACTCTGTGGTGTGTGTTTTAATCTGGACAATTCAAAGGCAATGTTTCTTATAAAAAATAATACAACTCATAAAGTTAGGAAGCAGGGAAAAAGTTAAAGAGCACAATGCATTCAAATCTTTCAAAGACTGATCCTCATCTTTCATTATTCTAAGGGAAATGTGAACATCACTTTTATATCAACGTCATTTAGGAATCTACTGAGAATGCAAGCCACTTGCCTCAGGGAGTAAATATATATAATTTTCAAAACTACATGGGATTCACTTATCAGATTTTAAACATGCAGGGAAAGTCAACTACTGACACTTATTGGCTTCAGTTAAGAGACAATGCTAGGTTCATACACATATACATGTATATATATACACACACATACATACATATATATGAATGTGACACATAAAGAGTATGACATTATGCATACCAGATAGAACAAAAGAATCATGCAGCCTAATGCAGATAAGAAAGGACCAATATTGCATAAGGCACTAGCAGGGAAGAGTATGTTTGCGAACACTGGGTTAAAAAGTCAATATTCTGCATTACAGTCACCAAGCTAAAAAATCTATCGCCACTGCTGTTACTTCATTTGCATTTTCATCCTATTATGAAATCCATTTAAAAGGAAGCCAAGAAGACTCTCTGCCCATATAAAATAATCTTAATAAAATAAGACAACCATTTGGCTTCTTTGACATTAATGAAAAGAAATCATAAACATGCATGGGCTCTGCCTATGTGGAAAAGATATCCATTCCTGAAAATCTTACTAATAGGTGGCATATTTTATCAAGAATTTCTATCCTCAATAATCATTAAAATTATGTCTAGAAGGAATAGATATAAAATGCCTATTTAATATCTTTAGACAATGCAGACGTAAAAATAATTTAAATATACTTGTTAGCAAAGAATTTCAATTCTAACATAAACTATTGAAGAAGCTTTACTTGACTTATATAACTTTTTTATATAAGGGAGATATGTTTCTTAGTGTTTGGTAAGGCTCATTTCATTTTAAAAATATACATTTCACTAGGTTAATGTTAGTACAAAAATGGACTTGAGAATACAGTGTATGAATATAGGTTAACATTAATTTACGATGATATGAAAATGTACTCATGGACCAATGCATATTTCACATAATTCATAATAGCAGGTGAGATTACAATATCATCAGTAGCTATTAATGTAGGTACATCTCTAATATAATAAATCATACCAAACAAGATACTATACAATCTAATATACAAACTGAGGCTTATGATGAATCTTCGTAGTTTCAAACGCTGTAGCTGAACTTGAAGAGAACATCTCAATCCCTTCACTTCACATCCAGGCAAACAGAGGGTTGGTTCTACTCCAAAGCCCTTGTTACTCAAAAAGCAGCAGGTGGGAGGTTTGGGTATGAGCAGAAATTGTTCAAAAACACTTATAAGTGAAGCTTAAAATGGCCAGAATTTCTCCCAGCTGTTGATTCAAAGCATAAAGCCTAAGTGTGGCCACAGGGCAGATTTTTGTACTTTCCCAATGGGGAAATAAAGTTAATAGACTGAGCAGAAGAAATATGAATTCTAAATGTATCTTGATAGAATGGCATGGATCTTATATGTATCCAATGAATTCCACAGGTGCTTGGAACATTCTACATTTAGGTGAAGAAAACCAGGTGTTTAAGCTCAATGCTGCAAAGGGGAGTGATGATAATATAGCAGGTAGAGCAGCAGATCTCAATCTGTGGGTCACAATCCTTTTGGGGGTTGCATAGCAGATATTCTGAATATAAGATATTTGTATTACAATTGATCACAGTTGCAAAATTTATAATTATGACGTAGCAATGAAAAGATTTTATGGTTGGGGGTCACCACAATATGAGGAGCTATATTAAAGGGTTGTTGCATTAAGAAGGTTGAGTAGCACTGAGGTAGAGGTACCTGGGTGTTTTAGTCTACTACAAATTCAGTTCTAACCTCTTTGTTATGCACCTGCTAAAAGAGGTAAAATGGAGCTGTGGAGAAATATTTGAGAGGGCACATAAGAGCTATCAGAACACATCTGGAGCATGCCTCTAGTGATAGTCACAACTTCTTTTACCAAACAGTCATAAGAAAACAATTATATATTTCTTTACAGCACAGAATTCTAAACTTACATGTGTACTATAACTGCATTTTATATCTTAATGACTATAAGGATTGCTGCAGCAGTGTTCCAGGAAATGAAGTTTGTTCTTTTGTTAGTTTTCTTTGTAGGATATGATTTTTTTATTAAAAAAATACTTAAAAACTAACATTTAAATACTTTTCTAAGGTATATATATTATCAGTAACAGTATAGTGATGACAATGCTGGCTTAACTTACTTATGAAATATTTTGTGAAATACTGCATTTTAAGTGTACGGAGGATGACTGACCAAACAGTGTCTACACAGGTAAGACTGACAAAGATGGCTACATGTGCTGTGTTTGAAGCTTACAGTGCACAAGGAAGAAAAGTCCTAGTGCAAACTCTGAAACTTGGCTACACAGGTTTGAATCCCAGCATTGTTAGTATACAACACACACAATGCAAGGGACCCAAACCTCTTGTGGTAGTTTGAATGTAATTGGTCCTAATAATCTCATAGGGGGTGGCACTATTAAGAGGTATGGCTTTGTTGGAGTGGGTATGGCCTTGTTGGAGGAAGTGTGTCCCTCTGAGGGTGGGCCTTGTGGTTTCCTATGCTCAGGATACTGCCCAGTGTCTTGGTCAACTTCTTGTTGCCTGCAAGATGTAGGACTCTCAGCTACTACTCCAGCACTATGTGTGCCTGTATGCCACCAGTCTCCCCACCATGATGATAATGGATTGAGCCTCTGAAAGCATAAGCAAGCCACCCCAATTAAATGCTTTTATTTATAAGAGTTGTCGTGGTCATGGTGCTTTTCACAGCAATAATAACCCTAAGACAGAAGTTGGTACCAAGGACTAGATATTGCTGTGATAGCCTGACAGTGTTTTGTTTGGAAGAATTTGAACTTTGGACTAAGGGTTATGAAAGCAGTGGAATACTTTAAGCTCTGCTCAATGAGCATACTAGTAGAAGCGTGGTAGACAGAGCTCTTAAGAGTTATTTAAACAACATTTTGCAGGTTCACTCAAGAGGTTCCAGAGGAGAAGAAGTTTAGTATGTTGCCTAGAGATCATTCTTGTGATATTTTGGTGAAGGAAGTGGCTGTTCTTTGCTCCTGTCTGAAGACTCTGCCTGAGGCTAAAGTAAGTTTTGGCTTAATTCAGTTGGCAGAGGAAATCTCAAAATAGCCTAGAATAGACTCTACTTTGTGGTTACTAGTGGTAACTCCAATGAAGATAAAGAATGAAAAGGAACAAGCTGAGAAAGGGAAAATATTTGAGAAGAAAAAGAGCACTGGAATGTGGAATGGAGCTAAGTCCTGTGTTCAAGAAGATAAATAGGTCAACCAATAGCTGAGGAGCCCCCAGGAGCCCTCTACCAGAGACATATGGAAACAGATTCAGAGATCCACAACCAGGTGCCAACCTGAGCCCCAGGAGTCCAGTTGTGAGAGAGGAAAAATTGTATGAGCAAGGGACATGGAGAACATGACTGGAAAATGTGCTGAGATGGCCTGCCAAACTAACGGAAACGCAT
>LZPO01118054.1:18556-31716 GCA_001675575.1 Neotoma lepida | reverse complement strand
CAGCAGTTATACCTTTTTGTAATCATTAACCTTTCCTCATCTTTATGCACAGTACTTTAAACTCAGGAGCTACTCAATAAATATCTGCTAAAGAATGAATGCCTAATCAGATAGGAATCTTTCCCCTTGAGGGGTAAGAAGACTGTGCAGTGCCCCACTCTTTTTGTATCAAAGACTTTTTTTTTTTCCAGAAAGTAGAAACAACCTCCCTCTGGCTTCCATATCTTCTGTGAATTTCTAGGGACCCTGGTCTCATACTTTGGAAAAAGCAATCAGATGACCCTTAAACCTATCTAAGTTGTCTCATACCATAAAAATTATAAGAAAACTTACAATGCTTAACTGTTATGATCAGGAAAAATAATTCATAAGGACACTTAGCTAGTATCCAAGCAGACAGTTTCTTAAGTGGCCATAGGTGCTTTGAATAGTGAAGGTTCTGCATGGAAGTTTGGGCTGCTGATAAAAGAACAGACCAAGAGGCCGTTTCTGTAAACCTCTAGTGAACTAAGAGATATACACGTGCATACACACGCATGCATGCACACACGTGCACACATACACACACAGCAGCAGCAGCAGCAAATTTGAAGCTGTTTAACTTCAAATTGAAAGCATCATCAATTTAAGCAGAGCCTGCCATTGCTGTGAAATGGGGCTCTGCACGCGAATGTACTGCCAAGGACAGCACACAGGCCGGTCCCGTTCAGAGAAAAGAAATAACACGGTTCTACCCATCCCTGCTTCCCTGCTGTGCCAAAGCAGCTTCAAATGTGAAGAAAAAGCTGCACCCAGGACACAGAGTTTCCTTCCCCACAGCCTGACATTGTTTCACTTCTGACTTGGGAACACATCCAAGGCCTGGAGCATCAGGATGTTCTGTACGTGAGTTAAAAATGAAACGCTTTGATTATAAAAATGGAAGAATGGCTGGAGGAGGGAAACCTATCCTCATTGGTACTTCTATAAATGCACAAGCGACTGCACTGTACCGAGTAATTATTATTAAGCATTTGTATAGAACTTTATATTTACAAAGTGCTTTGTAGTCCTTTATATTATTATTCCTCACAGTGGCCTTATGAGGTAGGTTGGTATTGTTAAATCTATTTTACCTCCCTGCAGGAGGTCTCTCTTTCAAGTGCTTTGAAATAAACCTTGAAGAATCAAAACCCTTCAGTGTCTGGAAGAACAAGGTGGAAAAAACCCCATGGTGAAAGTTTGTGCTAAAAAAGAAATCCCAAAGGGAGCCTGTGTGCTAGACAAGGAGATCAGAGCCCATAAAGGGAGCTAGAATTGCATCAATATGAGTTGAAAATAATGGGGTGCCTGGCCATAGTGGGATTCATGGAGTAGGACAAATACGAGGCCTATCTTCCTTTTGGTTTCCTCACAGGCTAATAAACTGTCAGTAAGTCCAGTGTTTTACATAGTGTACACATGGGGATGGTAAGTGCCATTTATCTTCATGTTTGGTTCTCATGGCCCTACCTGTAATCGTAGTTAACACATGGAGAAAGAAAATACAGTACTGTTACTTTGGGGTTCCATTATACATCCAAGTTTTAATATTACACAGGAGGAAATTTTAAAACTATCCATAGTTTTCAGAAGATAAAATTTACCCTTTTGTTTCTTCTGTAACAGTGATTTTCATAGCTGGGTGTGGTAGTTCCACCTGCAGCTCCAGCACTCAGGAAGCTGAGATAAGAGGACTGCTATCAGCCTGAAGACATAGTGAGTACCAAGCAAGCCTGGGCTTCAGTGTAAGATCTTGTTTTAAAAAAGAACCTAAGTAATTTATATCTACATGGAAAAAATGGAGAATAAGAAAAAGTCTGAAAATTTGGAGAATTTTACCCATATTCCTCACACCTCAAGCAATCGTTATTAAAAACCTTGTACTTCACTCACATCTTGCCAAAGATATTGACATGATTCTGAATATATGATGCCATAATTCTGCATTTCCTTGTATTTAACATGTGAACTTAAGCGTTTCTCTATATTTTATGTAAAACATTTATGACTGCAGTCTTTCTAAGTTTGGAAACTTTTACCAAGTCCTGTAAATCCTAAAGACTTTGGCCTTCAAAGAGCAAATCTTAAAAATTTCATTACTTTGAAAGTCTGGCAGCTTGAACCCCCCTCTAGACATGGCACCAAACTGTCCTACTGCATCATCAGTCTCAAGGTTCAAATCACATGTGTGTCTTGGTGGCTCCCTCACCCTGTCTCCTGAGCTGTAGACTTGTGCAGCCAACTTC
Organism: Neotoma lepida; assembly: GCA_001675575.1. Taxonomy (NCBI): domain Eukaryota; kingdom Metazoa; phylum Chordata; class Mammalia; order Rodentia; family Cricetidae; genus Neotoma; species Neotoma lepida. Next base: position 29,449 of record LZPO01118054.1, on the reverse strand, counting down.
TCTCCCAGGCTCTTCATCTGAGTGTTGACTGGGCTTGTTTACCTAAAATGGCCAAAACTACACCAACTCTTCCCAAGGAAGCACCCCAGCAGGCCCATCCCACCTGGATTAGTAGAACCTCTCTCAGGGCTTCTAGTTGCTCAAGCCCCAAACTAACCATCACCCTCCATCTCCCCATTTTGTCACATCTATCACACTGTAGGTGGAAGTTTCTCTTCCTCCTGCCTGTTCCCAAACACCTAGCAGCCGTTTCTTAAATAATTGATTCCGAGGCTTAATATTACTTATAAATGCTCAGCCAGTAGCTCAGGCTTATTACTAACTAGCTCTTACACTTAAATTAACCTGTAATTCTTATCTATGTTTAGCCATGTGGCTTGGTATCTTTTCTCAGTACAGCATTATCATCTTGCTTCCTCTGCATCTGGCTGGTGATTCCTGACTCCGTCCTTCCTCTTCCCAGAATTCTCCTTGTCTGGTTGCCTGCCTATACTTCCTGCCTGGCTACTGGCCAATCAGTGTGTTTTATTAAACCAATTCGAGTGACAAATCTTTACAGTGTACAAGAGTATTATCCCACAGCATTTCCCTCCTTTTTTGTCAAATTAAAAATGAAGGTTTTAACCTTAATGTAGTAAAACAAAAACAGTTATTCAGTGAGAATTACAGTAAAAAATCTAATCCATTTGCATTTGGCAAAATTACAGAAAATACTTAATTTTCTACCTTATCTTGGTGAGTCTAAAGTTTTGTATCTAATTTATCTTTTATTATAACTAAAGAAAACTGTAACTATCTAGTTACAACTCCATCAAAGACTTCAGAAGGATATAATGTTACCTAAGGACAGGGACATCAGGATGCCTGCATAGTCACTCAAAGTTCCTCTGCAATATGAGGCCATCCATCTTCAGCCTACAGGCCTAGCATATCTGACAGACTTATCTGTAAAGCAGGATTTTTGAAGGATTCCCCCATGTTGTCTTGGCAAAGTTCTATAGTCACTTTCTATTGTGTCCTGATTGTCCAGTTTGTACAGCATACTATCAGTAGTTGAGGCAAGGGCAGTTCCTTGCCCACATGGCTAGCTTTTGCCATAAAGAAAACAAACTCCATATGGAGTTTTTTTTATGCCCATCATCCTCTTTGAAGTAATTGGTGCTGCCAGGAGCAGACTTGTCTCACTGTCTAGAAAAGTATAAGTTCTTAAAACATTTTAAATGCCTTAGTCTGTAAGTCTTTGAAGTATTTTGAAGATTATCTATCTAATTGAAATACATCCTTGTATGCCTAAAAAATTTAACTAACATGACTATAAGTTTGATTATCATAGATGACTATTAATCTGTATTTCTTAATGACATATTACAATTTTAAATGAGTTGCATAAACATATTTTAAACAAGAGTAGAAATATACATACAGTATAACAAAATTGACCTTAAATTTGTATTAATAAACCAAAAGCATACCAATGTAAAGCATTTTGAGATTAACAATTGTTTTTTGGATTAAAGTAGATTTAATAATCTACCTTTTTTCATCATTTCTATATCATATCCTCCATTAAATAAAAATAAAACTTCATAAACAATATTTTGGGAATTTGGGTGTAGCTTTCTATAGTACTTCCTGCTGACTGGGGACACTGGCAATCTTATGGGGATCCTGATCCTTAGGATTATGATCAAGTCCTGACTGGAGTAATCTGTGAGGCTGCATCATCTCAGCCAGTTGCCTTGGAGTTATTCTGGATGTTGGATCATCTGGGCCATCGCTCCCATTGGAGATGGGGGAAGGAAGACCCTCAGAGTGTCTTCCTTGATGGAGCCATATTAACATGGAAGGAATCCACAGCTTCTCATCTTTCATGGAAACAAAAGCAGAACCTCTTTTCCAAAGCAACATAACCTTAGACCCAAATTTCAAAGTCAAGATACCTTTAAGTTTTATATATGTTGATTTAACTTAGCAGCCCCTACAATCAAATGTCTCTGCAGTTAAAAAAATCCCAAAGACAATACAATAATATACAGTATCTAGACTTTCTGTGTATTTTCTGTCTTTATGTGGCTTCTTTTTTATATTACTTTAATCCCTTTTAAAGTTTACTGTATTATTTTAAAACTAAATATCTTTTTTTAATGACTGACTATACCTTCTCTTTTCTCTTGCAAGCCTATGCATATTTTTTAAACAGACTGTGACCCATTTAGAGGTTTTCTTTTTGTCTGAATCTGTTTTATTGTGTATCTTTAATCCTTTTATGACCAGGAGAGTTTTTAAACACCTAAGCTGCATAGTACTAAAGTGATCGCCCTGGCTGCTGGCTCTGCCCTGATCAGTTTTTCAACATGGCACAGGTACCAATGAGTCAATTTAACTCCCCAATTCTAGGAAGCAGTATTAAATAGCATGCCTGTGTTTTTAAGGCCATAGCTGTGTTCCTAAGTCTGCAGGCAGCAGCTAGGAGAAGCTTCTTTGTATCATGGCCCGTGAGAGACTGCAAGAGTCTGTCATGTTGCTGCTGAAGCACCCCCCACCCCAGGCCAGGGAACATGTCTCTGTATCACAGCCAGTAAGGAGCAACATAAACTAGGAAGCTGCTCTTGACTCTGTTTTGGAACCTTTTTTCTTAAAGCTTTCAGGTTTTATGTGGAAATTCTTGCCAAATGTCTGGGCACTAATTGTAGACTAGAGTTTCTTGGTCCTATCCAGTTCTGCCAGGGTAGCAGCCATTTTATAAAATAATTACCCAGTGGCTTATTGATAGCTAGCTATCACAGCTTAAATTAACCAATTTCTATTAATCTATGTATTGCCACATGTCTTGTGGCTTTACCTATGTTCTATTACATCTTGCTCCCCTGGCAGCTTGCAGCATCTCCCCAGCTCTGCCTTTCTTCTCCCTGTATCTCTCTTGGATTTCATACCTGGTTATATCCTGTGTTGCCATAAGCCAAAACAGCTTCTTTATTAACCAATAGTAGCAACACATATTCACAGCATACAGAAAGATCATCCCATAGCATGCATTTATTGGCATGCATTCTTGGCTCTGTCGTCAAAGGCTAACTTCAGCCCAGAATCTCTACTGATTTCACGCAGATTCATGTCACCAGTCTCTCTCAGAATTCATTCCTTAGTCTTCTATTGGTCTTTTCATTCCATCCTCATTCTAACAGTCAACATAATGCTGTTAAAACATATAAGATCACACCCTGCCTTTTCTCAAGGCATGGTAGCAGCTTCTGTGCTCATCTAGGACACAAACTATAGGTGGGGTTTTTCTATCCCACCAGTCAGCTCTATCCCACCAGTCAGCTCTGTCCCACCAGCCAGATCCCAAATAACCACACAGAGATTTATTATTAATCATAAATGCTCAGCCAATAGCTTAGGCTTGTTATTAACTAGCTCTTTCAACTTAAATTAACCCATATTTCTTATCTATGCTCTACCACATGGAGGTATCTTTTTTCAGCATGGCATATTCATCATCTACTTCTTCTGTGTCTGGCTGGTGACTCCCCATATGACTCTGCCCTTCTTCCTCCTAGCATCCTCTCATCCTGACTTTCCCGCCTAACCTTCTTCTGCCTAGCTATTGGCCAGTTGGCTCTTTATTAAACCAATGAGAGTAATACATATTCACAGTGTACAAAAGGATTATTCCACAGCAACAAACCCTCCATTTGCTTCCCTGTTCATTCATATTCTTGATCCCTCAGGCCTCATCTCTAACTGCTGTCCTAATAGTCAACGATTTACAGCAAGATTGGACTTGTAATAGTGGGCTCCTCCTGTCTTAGGGCTTTGGCTTCTTGTCTTTCTATCTGAAGTGTTCTTGTCCACACTGCCTTCCCCCAACTCTTCTTTTCAGAAGAATCTCCTTTAATATCTGACAACTATTCTCACTGCTAAATCATGTATGTTCCTTCCTTACTTTTTTATTCTTTAATATTGTAACTTCACAGTAAGTCTCTGTAGATGTTTCTTAATAATTCTGTTTAATACATATCTTTTCCCAATAAAATGACAGTATATGACAAAATATAATGATAGAGAGTAACAAGAATATACAAGCTTGGGTTTGTGCCTGCTTTGTTTGTTCCTGTGTATGTTTTCAGCATCTAAAACAGGGTGCAATATACANTGTGTGCCAAATAATTGCTTGTTGTATGAACAAGCCTTCTGGACAGATTATGTGAAGCTCTTTTTTGATAGACACAGCTAATTTAAAAACTAGTAGGCAATGCATGGAGCTAAGTTAAAGGTGTTAAAGAGACAGAGCAAAGTAAAGCATCTTATAGAGTAGTGACAGTTTCCACAATGTCACAGGGCAAGGAATATAAGAATCCTAGAAGTTAGTGATATTCAAGATCAAGTTTTGTGATTTACTCTTTTCCATTTCTACTTTCCAGGGAGAATTACAACCTAGATTTTATGAATAGTGCCCATCTTGCACTGTCAATAGGAAGGTGGGAAGTTGTCAACACTAAACTATACTCACACAAATATATACTGAACTTAGGGAATGAATGCATGAGGAATGAAAACATCAAACTTATGCACTACCTTATTTTATTTTAGACAAGCTGTTAGAGTTTGTAAAATTTGGTCATTTTCTTCAGTTTATATTCCAGTGTGCAAAACTCAGGAGTTTTAATAAGAAATAAAAAAACTAAAAACATATTTTATACAGTTTCATCAAATATTGCTGAGAGTAAATAAACAAAACTTATTTAGTCAATAATAAATCAATTTAATGTCAACAAAAACAAAATCATAGCTTAATCTCTATGAAATAATTATTAAGGTAAAATTAACTTATCAAAATCAATTGTCAAAACAAAGCCATTTAACATTCATTTATTCACCTATAGTAGAGAAAAGATAGTTTCTGTGTGATTATGTGTGTATGTGGGGGTTTTGAAGAGGGAGGGAGGGAAGGAGAGAAAAAGAGAGTACCAAACATTTTAGTGAGGTCATGGCTTAAACATCAAGAAGTGGACAAAAATTGGCAGCAGAAGTTGAGGTTTTACTTTTATTTACTGACATAGCTCCATCATAGGGACAATGTCTCACTTTGTCTGAAGGCACCAGCAGAGCCCTGGTGATTACTCCTGTATCCCGGGCCATATGTTGCTCAGAATATAGCATGTGTTAGGCTAACTTTGTAGATGCAGTTTTATCATTTTTGAAGACACATACAACATATGAAAGCTATCAAGTAACTGAGTCTTTACACTGATGAGTTATCTATATGTCACTTCAAAACCCATCTCCCTAAAAATAGGCTGTATATAATTTCCCCAGAGAGTAGTACAACTTACAGCTTTTAAAATGTCATTCCCTATTCATTATGTGAGACTATCTTCTGATTTTCATCTGCAGTTTTTAAATTGCTAATTACCAAGAGAAAATATTACAAAGGTAACTTTCTGACTTTGAGAATACTGTGATGTGAAGATAGTGTTCTGGGAGTTGATAAAATCGATGGTAAATAAGTACAATTATGAAAATAAAACTAGTAAAACATAATGCTTTCTTTAGTTAATAGTTTTCTTGAAGATATTATATAAATGATGTACAAGTCAGTGTTTAATCATCTACCAAGGTACTACCGATGTCTGTGAATTCTCTCCTAAATGTGAACTGCCTTTTTTTTTTAAGTTGAGGAAAAGCAACGAAATGTTCTGTTTCAACATTCTATGTTTATTTCAGACCTACTCACATTGGAGTGGCTCTCAATGAAGCTCACCATCATACTCCTAAAGTTATACTGTTCTGAAAGACTTAAACCTTGAAAAAAAGTCCTATGATTATGAAATTTATGATTTGAGGTGAGTTTTAGTTAAATTACATCCATACAATTTATATCCATGCACACATCAAAATAATTTGCACCTCTTTGATTTAACAGACTCTCTCTCTCTCTCTCTCTCTCTCTCTCTCTCTCTGTGTGTGTGTGTGTGTGTGTGTGTGTGTGTGTGTGTGTGTATTTTAGGCAAAGGGTTTAGTTCAGCCTACAAGTTATACTTCATGGGAAGTCAGGAAAGGAGCTCAAGCAGGACACTGGAGGCAAGAACTGAAGGAGAGACCGTGGAGGAAAGCTGCTTACTGACTGGCTCCCTCTGGCTTGCTCATGAGCCTTTCTTATACAGCCCAAGTCTTCCTGCCCAGCAGTGGAACCATCCACATGAGATAGCAATTAAATAAATCCTCATTAATTAGCAATTTTTAAACATCTCACAGACTTGGCCACAGAAAAATCAGATCTGAGTAGTTGCTCAATGGAGGTTCCCTCTTCTGATGTGACTGTGGGTTATATCAAGTTGACAGCCAAAGCTAACTATAATGGGAACTCCATTTTGTAGTGTGGTTTCTTGTTAGTTTTTTCTCCTTTTCCAATGCTGTATGGAAGTGACCAAAACTCCAGCTCAGACATTCATACCTTTTAGTGAATAGCTTTGAAAGTGAAGTGTTTTCATCGTGGAAATAGTTTATATATATTTTAATTTAAGTAGTAATGCTATTAATTTTGAGACCTTGTGTGCTTGAACGGCTCTTAATTTTATCTCATTTACAGTTGATTGTACTCAGAGGATCCTGTCATAATTTAACTCCCTCTGTTTGAGGTTCTTTGATAGCCCTCTGTGGTGGTTTGAATAGGAATGGCCCCCATAGACTCATTGTGTTTGAGTGCTTGGCCCATACAGAGTGGCACTATTAGGAGGTGTGGCTTTGTTGAAGTAGGTGTGGCCTTATTGGAGGAAGTGTGTCATTTTGGAGGCAGGCTTTGAGGTCTCATATATGCTCAACCCATGCCTAGTGTGGCACATAGTCTCTTCCTGTTGTCTGCAGATCAAGATGTAGAACTCTCAGCTCCTTCTCCAGCACCATGTCTGTCTGCATACTGTCATGTTTCCTGCCATGATGATAATGGACTAAACCTCTGAAACTGTAAACCAGACCAATTAAATGTTTTCCTTTATAAGAGTTCTATTACTAGAAATTCAATATTTATCCAGGTAGATATGGACCAAGAAGACAGTATTGAACATAGCAATAGAGCTCTGCTCCTTCCTAAAAGGCCAAAACAATGACAATAAAAAGTACAAACTCATACTAGGAGCAATTCATCTACAAAATAGAGTTCCCATTATCTCTTCTCATTACAGTTGATCATACTCTGATGATCCTACCACAATTTAACTTCATCTGTTTGAGTTCCCTGTAACCATCCCTCTATGTTGGTTTGAATAGGAATGTCCCCCCACCCCCATAGACTCACATGTTTGAGTCCTTGGCCCATAGTGAGTGATACTGTTAGGAGGTATGGCTTTGTTGAGAGCATAAGAACCTGAGTTAAAGTTTGCAGAACCCCCAGAAAAAGCCTGTGTGATCACGCACATGACTGTAATCTTAGGATTGGGAGTGGAGACAGGAGGATCTCTGTGGTTTTCTGGCCACCAGGCTAGCTCCAGGTTTGTAATCTCCCACTGAATAAGGATGACAGTGATAGAGTGATAAGCCCAAGATTCTTCTCTGGCTTCTGCATGCATGCGAGTGTTCACATTCTTCACCCTTGTTCATATTTTACACACACACACAGAATTTTAAAAAATTATAGCACATAATATAAATTAATAAATTTGATGAAAAGGAAAAATAAGTATTGGAAACCATTTTAGGTTTCAGCCTTCTCTTATCTACTGTGTGCCTGGGCAGAGAAGAGAGGCAAATGTCAGGGGCTGTGGGAATGAGTGGATAAAAAATAAACTGATTGAGATTTTGGAATTAATTCCACAAAAGACTGGAAGAGGAGGGACTAGCTGTCTCTGGCATCAAGTATATAAGGCAAGCCTGAAGACAGGTGGATTGATTGAAAGCCTCCCTCTCTGAAGACTCTAAAAGAAAGTATCTATTGATAATTACAATGGGATTAAGAAAGACATGACTACATATGCACCCATCACAGTGAGGCCACTCTTGGTGGGTTCCACCATTTCACAAAGAAAACTCAATTGTCTTTCTTTGCCTTATGTGTTTACGTGAATGGGTACCCAAAGATCACCAGGCTTTCATAGATGGAATCTAACTTCTAGTATCAGAACAAAACAAATGAACACTGTAGGTGAAAATTTGTCCAGTCCTGCCAGGCTCCCGCAGCCCCTTAGACCCAAGTAAACACACAGAGGCTTACATCATTTTTAAACTATGGCCATGGCAGGCTTCNNGCTAGCTAGCTCTTACATCTTAAATTAACCCATTTTATAAATCTATGTCGCCATGTGTTCCATGTGGCTTTACCTGTGTGCTGTTACATGCTGTTTTCTAGATGGCAGAATGGCGTCTGCCCAGCTCTGCTTTTTTCCTCTCTCCCCCTAGTTTGAATGTCCCGCCTAACCTTATTCTGCCCCACCGTTGGCCAAATAGCTTTATTTATCAACCAATCAGAGCAACACATTTTTAGAAAGACATTCCCATCAGAACACTGTGGGAACACGTGACCAAATGAACACTGTGGGAAGCAAGGACAAGGTGAAAAGCCAAGGAAAACTCCCAGCAAATATAATAGCTCTCTTGAAAGAGGTATAAGAAGTGGCATTGTTAAGGCAAGAATAGGATGCTACCTTTAAAAAAAGTAGAGGGATGGCCAGACAAAATACATCATAAACGTTAAAATATGATTAAACAAATTAACCAATTTAACTTGAAATACAAAGCTAAATTAATTACCTATAGAGTAAAACAAATTAATAAAAACACTGGCAAAGACAGAGAAATACTAAAGCAATGAAGCTTCTTCCCTACTGGCTAGCTTTCACCATGTTGGAAGGTGCTATGCATGCTACCAGAGGAGAAAAGTCATCATCAGTCATACCCAGCTGTGCAGCTGGTGAGCTACAACAATATCCGGCTGGCAAGAGATGCTCCCTGTGCAGCAGTGGGACAAATGTTACCAGGGTAATCAACCACTTTATGATTGGATTTAAGGCCAGACCCACAAGACAGAATCCATGCCTAGCACTATTACTGGGGCCAAGAATCTGTGGCTAAATATGTTAGAGGTTCCAGAGAAGAATCTTAACTACTTACTATTGCTCTGCTAAATGGGATAATATTAATCCAACTCCTAATGGCTTATCATTATACCCATAGATTAGTGCATCACTTAGCCCTCATGGGAGTTGCTTCTTCTTTCAGTAGATACAACACGAAGAGAGTAAAAGATTTCAGAGTACGTAGCCTTAAATGGGACATGTATATAACACCCCTTCCAGCAGAAGATGGGGGGCAGAAAGACTGTAACAGCAAGAGGCGATGGATGCCAACAATGAAACAGTTAAATTGACACAACAGGACAGTCACATATGTTAACTCACAGCAGTTGCAATAGCATGCACAAATCTTGCATAAAATCAAGCCAGACAAAAATCCAAGCATGGGTTAGGAAGTTGGGCATCATGTCCCACACCTACCTGAGGAGCTATTGGCTATTTATGGCTACTGGGGAAAGGACCAATTTTCTCTAGGGATGAGGTCCCTGAAAGGCTACCCACGCTCCAGTACATGGCCCTACACACATACTGCCAGCACTGAGTGGACTCTGGGTTTTGTTTTATTTTGTTTTGTTTTGTTGAAGAAGAGGAGGAGATGAGATTAGGAGAGAATTTGAGGGGAAAGAATGGAGAGGATGGACTTGATCAAAATCATGAAATTCTCAAAATTGCAAACATTTTAAATGAATCATTTCAGATTATATAGGATATATAATTACAGAATAAGGAGAAAGAAATGAGGGGAAAATCAATAAAACAGTATCAACATTTTCAAAAATTGAAGCACATATATTTAAAGTTGAATGAATTCAGAGAGTTCCTCAAACCCCAATAAATTAAAACTGGCCTACAACAAGGTATCTCATTATTCAAATGTAAAAGCCTCAGGAATAAATAAGATTTTTCAAAAGAAGTTATGTTGGCAGAAAATGTCATTTCCAGAGACGGTAGCATGTGCCTGTAGTTACAGCTACTGGACAGACTAGGGTGGGAGGGTCACGTGGGCTCTGAAGTTCCAGACCAGTCTAGACAACAGAGCTTCCCCTGGGAAGGAAAAGAAGGGCAAGAGAGAGGAAGCAGGAAAGGAGGAAGAGAAAGTAAACAGGAAGGAGAAGTGGAAGTCAGCAAGAAAGGGAAGGGTCAGCGAGTCCCAAAGGAAAAATGAAGAGAGGATTCCAGATGAAAGCTGTCTCAGCATGGAGAACAAATCCAACCTATTTCCGTCAGAGCACCAGGAGAGGGATCAAGACAGATGTTAGCTGTTGCCAAGGAGAGGAAGTAGCTTTTGCCATACTGAGAGGTATTTAGGAAGTGATCATTTAGCAATAGATTAAAAAAAAAATCTAAACAAACCAATTTTGGAACATAAAATGAAATGATCAACCTCAAAGGAAAAATAGAAGTAAGGAAACCGAAGTAAAACCCAAATGAAGTCTGCAGTGTGACAATAAACTTTATTAGGAAACTGGTGCATGTTTCCGAATAAACAATGAACAGCCCAAACAATGACTGTTCATTTATCTGGAAAGAATATGGAAGAGTGTGCAGAAGAAATCTAAATCACAATCCTTTGTGATAGGATGTCAATAAATAACCACAGCATTTTAAAAATTCATGAAATTGCGATCTCAGTCCTTTGAGAGTCAAGGGACAGGGCACTGCTATTTTCACTGTAAATACCGCAGTACTGTTTTGCTTTTAAAAGCATGCATACATATTGTTTGAATAAAACTCTGCAAATGCTAATGTGATTTTCATAATAAACATGAAGACCAATAGCCAACACTTGGTAAGATCAGCTAAACTAGCCTGAAGTCCACTGCAA
>LZPO01118054.1:5557-18506 GCA_001675575.1 Neotoma lepida | reverse complement strand
ATCTAGGTTCCACATGAGATGAAAACTGAATAGAACAGATTGGGGGAGGGCAGTTTGTTTGTGGAAACAATATTCACAAAACAGTAAAGGGACCATAAATGGACCAAGATAGGAGTTCAAACGAAAAAAGATAATAGCCAATGCCTTACAGGGAGCTGGGAGCTGAGACAGCCCTTCATAGCTTCTCCAGAGGATAAAGGGAGTCAGGCCCTTCAACTCTATTGACTGATCATGGGGTGAAGACTGAGCCAGGGGAGGAAGTGTAGTATTAGCTGTGATATTAAGTGAGTCAGCTTCCCCTGAACAGAGAAATCTATGCTGAACCCCAGGTAGCAGCTAAAGACTAATAGAGGGTCTCTATGACAGGACCCAATGGATTAGACACCAGAGTACCCACTGACATCTTTCTTGCAGAAGCTACTCCCCCAAAGTCCTAAAGGAATGTTGGGAGATAAAGCCAAAAAGAGGAAGGAGAGAGGGCTCCATCAACAATGCAGAGGGTATCTGCTTTTCTATCTTGCCTTGTAGCCAGAAGGCAACTGTAAGCCCACCACTGACATCACTCAGATGAGCTGAGAATTGGGGTGTGGAGATAGGGCCATCAAGGCAGCCAGCTCACATTGTGTGCTCTGCGGCAGTTAAATGGGGAACAACAATAGAGGAAATCCCAAAGTTCTGCCAAAACAGTGAGTTCCTGACTCTACCTAGCTGAACCCACTGTTTGTGAGGAAGAAGCTCACAGCATTTTAGAATGTATTTACTGAGTACCTAGTATGTGGCTGGCATTCTGTAGGACACAAGAAGGGTGCAAGAATAAATCTACAACATAAAGATACTTGGGCAGATGCTGAAATATTAGTGATTTGCCTGTTTGGGNAAAATGGAACAGGATCTAACATGACTCAGGAATATTAAAGGACAGGACTAACCATATGTATGAGATTCTCCAGCAACCATAACCTTAGGAGCATAGACATTACTCATTAAGAACAAAATCCCTGAGCCAGCCTGACAGAGCTGGGAGAGAACAAAAGGTCAGACAGAGTAATGTAACTACTCAATATAAATACCAATGCAAACTAAATATCTGCTGACAGCTTACTAAAAGGATGCTGAGACATAACAACTGTAGCTTTAATTCTGGAAAAATAGAGCTGGAAGTTACCAGAGCTGTGGCCTCTAACTGGCCACCTGCATGACTCCGGGATGTTTTCTTTTCTCAACAATAAAATCACCTTCTTCTAAATGTATGAATTATTCTGTTGTTTGCATCTTGATTTTTCTCCCAATGTTGTAAATTTATAGCTATAGCTGAATAATTAGAAAAATGTAGGTGTACCTTGTAATTCAATGCAGGAAGCACTTTTTGTAGTATTTAACAGAGAAACTTCTTCTTTGGGAGCCAGGAGATGGCTCAGTGGGTAAAAGTACTTGCAGCACAAGTATGAGATCCAAAATTCAAATCCCTAGAAGCCAAGTAAGTGCCAGACATGCATTGTGAGCTTCTGTAACCCCAGACCCTCTACAGAAGAGGATCTCAACCTTCCTAACAGTGTGACCCTTTAATACAGTTCCTCATGTTGTGGTGACCCCCAAACATAAAATTATTTTATTATTACTACATAACTGTAATTTTGCTACTGTTATGAATCATAATATAAATATCTGATATGCAGGATATCTGCTAAGTGTGCCCCATCACAACCCACAGTTTGAGAATCACTGCTCTATAGAGGGATGAGAAGTGGACACAGGAGGACTCCCAGAAGCTCACAGATCAGCTAATGTGGCATACACTGAAGAAAAGCAACTAAGAAACCCTGTCTCAAAAAGGTAGAAGGGAGAACCCACACCAAGGGTGTCTTCTGATCATACACCTTCTGTGGCACACACATGCCTGGATTCACCCAGATAAATGCACACACTCACACCCATATGCACGCACTCACACATATACCCATATACACACCACACATGCACACACACAATTTTAAACAAAGCTCATCCTTTAACATTTAGAACTCTTAAGTATTATGAGTTCAATTTTTTAGCAAAATACTATTTCAAAATATTTTAAATAAAAGACAAAAACATGCTTTTGAATTATCTGCTAATAAAAATATTAATCCAATAGATTATATCACCACACCCTGAGTTTACCATTTGAAGAACTAAATGAAGATGCTAAAGGTAAAAATACCTAATGTGTGCTTTATTTTGAGTGGCACAAAGCACTCAACATGTGCAACTTTAGGATAGCTTTAGAGGTAATATTTCACACAAGAGCTGAGTTTTCTCCTTCCAAAGTCATAGCTTCCCTTTTGCATAATCTGATTCCAGTATTTTCCCCTATGACAGTTTTTTCTATTTCTAGACAGTTTTGTGATAGGTTTATCATTGTTATTTTATTTTGGTCACAAGTCATGAGTAATTCATTCTTTATTTGATTTATGCTATTTATAAAGTGCCACATCAACTATTACTGCAGTTTAGCATTTGAGTTCTGACAGCTCTAGTAAATAAAGCACTATCTGCCATGGAGGAATTGTGGAGTTCTGACTGAGAACATTCTATTTTGATCTAATTGTCCAAATGCAGTTAGCAGTGCCTGTAACTGCTCTTACCATGAGGCAAGATGCATGTGTTTCATACTTTGATATTTCAATATGTAAATAATGCAATTATTTTTATTTTTATCATGTTCTGTTCATGTATTTCATCACATATTGTACAAATGGTTCTGCAAAGACCATGCTCCAAAATGCCATGTCTTCCTCCTTTAAATTTTCTTTTGAAAATTAAATTTTCTTTTGAAAATCTGTAGTTGTGTACAATTGTTCATAGAGTCATCTTTGTGTCCGAAAGGAAGATGCATGCCTGTGTTAGTACTGATTTAGTGCTGTGCTGTTTTGTTATCTAGGAAGAGACAGGTGGCCCAGCATCCTCCCTGAACAACTGGTAGCTTGATTTGCATTCTGCAAAGCAGCCAAGCTGTTCTACTTTAGCTAAGTGTACCCCCAAAATACAGTGACCACTTGGGTGACTTGAAACACAGAAAATAGCAAAGGACTCTGTTCCCTGCTCTTCTGTAGCATGTAGGCAAGTATCTATTTTGCTCAGGTTGAGTACCAGTAGAGGTCATACAGTTTAGATACATATCATTAATGATGCTTCATATTGTGTCAAATGGATTAACTTTTATAAACGTTGTTAATATGCCAATACTTACACTATGCATTTTCACAGATAGCTTGGAACTACAAAACTAAATTTGAAATCAATAAATATCCAAAATATTCATTGAGGATGAATAAACTGAACATTGTGTATTTTTTATTTAATAGGTAAATGTAATGCAATAAAATAAATGATGAATAGTGATGTTCTAGTGTTTATTGATGAGTCCATCCATCCTCCTTGGGATACTGTAAGATCCTTGGCCCCTGTGGAACAGCCATGTCTATGAAGAGCTCACACTGACATCTGACATCCCTCTCACTTGCCTGTGGATGATCCTCATTTGCATCCCATCTCTGCCAGCTTCAATATAGTCTGATGTTAAGTAAGGAATTGCCTAGTTCTCCTTTCTGAATCTGTTCCAAGACCATTCTTTCAATACGATTCTTCATCAAATGTGTTTCTGAGAACAGAAATGTGATAATTATATATATATATATAATATATTATATAATATATTACATATTATAAAATGATATAACATCATAAACAAAAAGTAACACATTGGATTTAACAAAACAAACATGAGGGAAAAAATACAAGAGAAGGTGCAAGAAACAGAGACCCACTCATTCACATACTTAGGAATCCTGTAAAAACACTTAACTAGAAGCCATAATATATATCAAAGGACTTGGTACAGACCCATGGGGGCCCTGTGCATGCTGCCTCAGTCTCTGTTCATATGAACTTTGATCATATTTATTTAGAGGGCCTGGTTTTCTTGGTTTCCTCCATCCCCTCTAGCTCTTACACTCCTATCTCCTCTTAAGCAGGGTTCCCTGAAGAAGAGTGGTTTGATGGAGACATGCCGTTTAGGGCTAAGTGTACTGATGTCTCTCACTCTCTGCTAATGTCTGGCTTTGGGTCTCTGTACTTGTTTCCATCCACTGCAGAAAGAAGCTTCGCTGATGATGGCTAAACAAGGCACTGATCAATGAGTATAGCAGAATGTCATTAGGAGTCATTTCATTGCTATTTTTTTTTTATTTCTTTAAAGACCAGTAGTATTTGGTTTTACCCTAGATCCCTGAGCTATCTAGTCTCAGGTTCTTGGTCACCCAAGCAATGTCATATATAGGTCCCATCTCCTTGTAGTGGGCCTTAAGTCAACTCAGATATTGGTTGGTTACTCCCACAAACTCTGGACCACCATTGCCCTAGCATATCTTGCAGGCAAGACATCATTGTAGATCAAAGTACTTGTGGCTGGTTTGGTGTTTATGTTTCTCCTTTGGTAGTGTGCTTTGGTAGTGTGCAGAGTATCTTCCTATACCAAAGACAGTAGATCATAGGGGTGAAGGCTCTATGGAGGCACCAACTCAACCTCTCCATGTTTGATGAGTTGTGTAGGTACAACTGTGGTAATTTGTCTGGAGTTGTTTTCATAAACAAATCTCTGCTGTTCCAATTTAAACAAAGGAAAGGAAAAGAATGCAGACACTTTCTTTTCTCATTTTAAGCTTTGACCTAAAGGGATGAGTAAATTGACTACTGCAATTGCCAGTCTCAAGGGGATGAGCTTCCCCCATATTTAGTTTTGTGCAACCTCTTCTGAGGTTTAATGTACTGGAGTTTTGTAGCTCCTGCTAACCTTGGCAAGACAAGAACAGAATAGCTTCCAGGCCTAATGTACATAGATGGTATGCATCCTTCCCAGTAAGTACTGGCCTCAAGGCCCATCTGTTTAGATTTTCCCATCATTCCTCCCTATTCTTCCACTTGGGTACCTATAGCTTTCTCCTTCTTCAGTTGGGGATCCCTTTCCCAAAGGCTGCCAGTATTTAAAAAAAAAAAAGAAGTTTAAAAATAATGTTAACTGTGATAGCAATCCAAACAGTTTCCCTTCGTCTTTGAGAACCCGTTAGATACTACAGTCATGTTGGTTACCACCAATTAAAAAAAAAAATCTACTTACCCCAAATTTAACCATTTCACCAGAAACTGTTATTAGACCAGAACTCAGTTCAGTTACCAATGTTTGATCCTCAAACCAGACAGATGAAACTATAATTTATCTCATTGACTTTTTTCTAGTACAAAACTCAACTGGCTGTCAATCGAGACAAAGTTTTAAGGAAAACTGAGCATTTTCAAACTAAAATGAAGCACAAATTACTTCAAGAACTTAGATTTGTGCTTTGAAAAATGTCAAGGTAAACTAATCACAGGATGAGCTGACGGGATATTCACTCTGGGTTTCAAGTTATTATAATTTCTTAATGTCTGTCTCATATTTTTGGCTGTCCTGGCCCCTAGGACTGGTCTCCTTAGGCAAGGGGCAGAGGCAGCTCTTCTACACCCATGCCATGAGGCCAGCTCTGCCATGGCGATGGTGAGTGATGGGGTCATCTCTCCCATGAGCGGTGAGACCAGTTCTTCTGCTGCAATGGCCAGTGAGGAGCAAGGCCAGCTCTCCAAAGGACAGTGCTCAGCACAGCCCTTGGATTTCAACACACATGATTCCTATAGCCCCTGTGGTAACACGGACCAGGGAGATCAACACAGACCCCAACTGCAGCAGGACCATGGACCCAAATATGGACCTTGGCAGCAGCTCAGGCTGGGCATGACCATGGATGGCTCTGGTGTCAGGTGGCAGCACAGGTCACCCAGGTCGGTATGGTCCTGGAGACAGTATGGCCTTCTGGACACCAACATGGTCTCAAGTGGCTGACCTGCCCCCTGGTATCCACATGGCCCTTGATGGTAACAGGAGCCACAAAGATATGAATTATTTTTAAGGGAGTCACTGTCTTGTCTTCAAAACTACATGCTCAAGTGTCATCATAGATCCTATGGCTTCCTGGACATGTCTGTCTATCAGTTTCAATCAGGACTCTAGAGTTTAGACCAGGCAAAGTAAGGGAAACAGCACCAATTGCAAATGTAATTCTTTCCTGGCATGGTTCATATTATATCAGGCAATATGAAGGGAATAAACATATCAACCCTCCCTGAAGAAGAATTTAAAAGTACGTCAACTTAACATCCAGTTTTTACTTTGGTCTTCATAGTCAGAGGTGAATTGTGTCTTCTCTGATTCCAGGGCCAATGCTGGAATTTGAGAGGCTTGGAAGAATCAGGGAAATAGTCCATACCTACTATTCCTGCCCCTCACTCTCTGGAGGGCTGTCTGAGGGGAAGTGGGGAGTGTTTTAGCACAGAATTTTATGCTTGGTACACCTGCTGTGATTTTTCCTAGATTAAAGCAATTCAATGAAAATTGATACTTTAAAAAAGAAAAGCCTAATTTTTTGTTTGTTTATATTTATATGTTTACTTTTTTAACACCAGGATATAATAAGGGTGGCCAAAGCAAAAAAAGGAATGCAATCATGAAAAAGGCCAGTCACATGTTAAAGCAGAATTCATGGATATCCAGGCCCTATAGTAATATGCCAGCGTGCTTTGCCTAAAGCCCACCTGACTGACAAAGTTGCTATAGGTTTTTTGTTTTTTTGCTTGTTTGTTTGTGTTTATTTATTTATTTTGGTTGGTTTTTCCTTTGTTTGTATTGGTGTTGTTGTTGTTGTTTTGTTCTTTTCTTAAGATGATAAAAAGAAAAGAGAAGTTGTAGGAGCATGCCCTCAATGAGCTCTGGGTACAGAAACTTTGCCCTCTAAGTGTTGCTTAATGGAAACAAGATAAAAAAACAAATTTCAAATACCTGGCGGCTGTCATTAGTGCTTAACACAGTTTTCAGTATTGAGTGAGGGCCAATGACAAATAAAACTGTTTGTTTTGTTTTGATTTTTAAATTGTATAAAAGTTTTTGAGTTAGCATATGAGGAATTAGATATCATTATGGCTTTTTTTTTTCCCCTTTGGGTTTTTGAGACAGGGTTTCTCCATGTAGTCCTGGCTGCTCTAAACTCATTTTGTAGACCAGGCTGGCCTGGAACTCACAGATTCACCTGCCTCTGCTTCCCAGGTTGTAGGTTTAAAGGTGTGCACCACCATCGCCCGGTCTCATTATGGCATTTTTAAACAAAGTTTATTTTAGTAGATTCTCCTCTCTCATCTCCACAAACCTCCCTGCCAGCCCTGACCACCCTTGCACCCTCCCTTTCTTATCTCACCCCAACATCTTCTTCAACACCCATCTTTACTTTCTTGCTTTCTTCTCCAATGTTTAGGTGCCGCGGACCGGCCCAGGGAGAGGGTCCTTTGACCGAGGGACGCGGGGCGAAGGTACTCAGGAAAGCTGGGAGACGGCGGAGTGACAGACAAACACAGACAGGAGAATGCTGTGAAACTGCTGTAATTTTACTTCGTGCAAGGCTTTGTATATATAGTGAGTTACAAAGGAACTTGCCTGAGGTGAATAAAAGTAACACGGAAGCATGAAAAGAATAGTTATTGTGGTTGACTCACAGAATTTTCCTTTTAGTGAACCATTTTTTGATTGCAAAATGCATCTTGATAATTCTGCAAACTTAATGTCTCTTGTTTATGGCCCTAAGTCTCGTTCCCCAGAAAGGAATTGATCAAAATAAGAGTTAGGCTTTAACCTGAACTATGACTTTACCTATTTGAACAATGGGGCCATTTGCTTTAGTATTTTTTTTTCTTTATGTTCTATCAAACACCAGGGAGGCCTACTCCTTGGCAATCTGCTCATGAAAGGGAGCTCATGCCATTACCTTCTTCTCCCTTCATAATTAACCCATCTATTGCCTTTTTCATCATTGCCAAAGTGCGCAATTCTGCTTCCCTGGAACTTCTGTGGCTGGAGTGTGGATTTCCTAATAATTGTTGAATTTTTTTATTTCTGTTTTTGTTTCTTTGGGAATTTTTATCATTAATTCTTTCTACTCTAAGTTATCTATGAAATCATTTATTTCCCATAATTTTTTTGACTCTGATTCAATACTCCGTAAGCAGCCCTAATCACAGGGGGTGCTTGAAGCACAAGTTTCTCTTGTGTTGACTGATTAACCAATACATCCATTGGTCTTCTAGGAAGTGCATGTGCTTGAGAACACACAGTAAATAGAATTATGAGAATGAAAAGTACAAGGCAAACCCAAGCCAACCATCCGCGCCAGTAGGCATTACGAAGAACATGATACTCGGGAATCATGACTCTTGTTTGCAACCAGGGACCCGCCGAGGGCTTAGCCCCGCAGGGCACGAACCCTCCTTCCTCGTGCGACCACCGAACTGATGGCATTTGTCACACTGGCGACACCGTCGTGGGTGTGGCATTTAGGTTTTACTCACATTTACACACACCAAAACAAAGACACACACACAGGACATACATACACTACACACTAATGTCCACATATGAGAATGAAAATGCAGTTTTCTGTCCTTCTGAGTTTGACTTAGTATTACATTTTCCAGATAGGTCTATTTTCTTGCAGATTTCATTTTTCCTTTTAGCTAAATAAGATTCCATTGAGTATATGTACCACATTTTTATTATCCATTCATCTGTTGATGGGCATCTAGTCTGGCTCTATTAGGATTTGTTTTGTTTGTTTTAAAGAAGATGTTGGCACAGGGTAAGAAGACACAGTGTAGAATTTGAAGTTTGTAAGTCAGACAGTGGCACATCAGTAGTAACCAACCCCAGGTGTTATTCTAGGAGAACATAAATACTAAACTACAGCCAGAATCCTTGTAGACAGTAGACACAACACTGTCTACTGTAGACACGGTAAGCCTAGACATGTGATGTCCGAAGAACTGCCCTGTGCTCACATTATTTGATTCTATGATGAATACAAACAAGCACTATCTGGTTTTCTTTTTAATATCCCTCTTCAAAATCATTCATGATATCTAAAACTTGACACACATTTGGGAAACGTGATTTATGAGTTTGTTGATTTGTGGGATACTGTGCCAGAAAAGAGATAACATAGTGTCTTAAATGACAGATGAACAAGTTTGTGCTGGCTATTATTTATTGACCCTCATCTCCACACATTCTTTCTGTTCTGCCTTGTGGTACTAGGTCAGGTTTTGCTGACCATATCTCTCATTTGGCCTTTGGGTCATTCCCAGGTCTGGCAATTAGGGACACTGGAGAAAGACCATTGGGGTACTGGGGTGAAAGAAGCCATTTTCCCACTCAAGTGTTTTTTTTTTTTTGGTTGGTTGGTTGGTTTTTGTGGTGCAAAGGAAATCCAGGAACAGAGTTCAGAGATCTTTGAGGCCTTCCCTACAGTGACAGCAACTCTGCCAGGCCTGCCTAGCACCTTCCTTCTCCTAGCCGCAGGCAGCAGGTTTGTCCCAGTGTGGGTCTGAATGTCTTTTCCCTCTTACCTAGGGCTGGCTTCTTTCTGTAATTTCTACCTCTGATATCTTTACATTTTACCTTGTTGAGTAGTTAAGGCATCTATCTACACATACCTACTCGATATACTTCCTGTTCAGATTTCTACTGTGACTTCCACTTCACAGTTGGCTAGTGCTAAGCTTGACCAAACTAAAACGAAATAACAAAGAATAATGTAAAGCTTCTTCTTACTTTTGCTTTCTCCTGAAATGCATTAGGCAAATTAGAATGTTATGGTCATTCTCCTAGTTTCTCAACTATTTCTGGGATGGTAGGTACATGAAGTTAGGTTTTAAACATCTTCTGCTGGACACAGTCTCATCCTAGCAGTGGAGACTGACCAGGAGCACATACATTCACATTCTTACCNAATGTCCCACATCAGATGCTCCAAGGATTGCTTAGAAATATTTGAAGACTTTATTTGTGGTAAGGCAGAAGTTTGACATGATCATTAGTCATGTAAAATCTCACGAGGAAAACAGAAAATCAACTGTCATACTAGCTTCTTTGTTGTCAGATTTAACTGCTTCCAAAGATTATGAAAAGAATGGTATGAACCCAGGATCTAATTGAATTCTACATATTCAACACCATATTGTGGCTCTTGCACAAAAGTACCATATACTCACGCTTGCTTACTTGCAATTACACATAAACTGTTAGTGTCCAGGTACTTTCACAGACCTCAGTGGACTCAGGGTATTGAGATCTCCTTCAAATTACATCAAATATGGTATAATAACCACCAGAATGAAAAGATGCATTAGAAAAGTCCACAATATGGAGTCACATATCCACTGCTGTCCTCTTCTGCCTGTGGAAGAAATCTGGTGAGTCAACTACATTTTATTTCTCATATGTAAATATTAGTCAGGGGTGTGTGTGTGTGTGTGTGTGTGTGTGTGTGTGTGTGTGAATAAAGCTTAAGTCATTAGAAAAGAGGACAAGAAAGGGTAATGATAGGTGCTGAAGTAGGATGATGGGGTGGGCAAAGGGTAACATGGGACATGACAGAGGGGAGGAGACAGACACAAGGGGCATCAGAATTAGCAAGGAGGTTTATAGAGATGAGGAAACATGGGACATGAAAGAAGGAAGGAGACAGGGAGGACACAAGTGGCAACAGAATTAGCATGGAGGATTGTAGAGATGAGGAGAATCTACTAAAACATACTTTGTTCAAAAATGCCACAATGATACTAATACCTTGCATGCTAATTTTGAAAATTTTTAAAAATGTGAAAATCCAAACAAAGCAAGGAGTTTCTGTTGTTGTTTCTAACTCTGTGTGTATGTGGCTACGCTAAGCACTTATGACAGCCACCAGGTGTTTGGAATCTGTTTGTCTCTGTTAAGCAACCCTCATCTGGCAGAGTCTCTGTACCCAGAGTCCACTGGGGGCATACTTTTATAAGTATATACCTTTCATTTTTACACATATGATATCATTTAAAATGACTTTTCAAAAACATGCACACATGTAATATACACATATTGCTTACTAGTGGAGACACTGCTGTCGTCCTAGAGAAGCCCTTTAGTGTTACCAAATGAGTGTCCTCTTAAGCACCTACCCCCACCATGCAAAGTTTTAATGCTTCACAGCAAAGAATTATAAAATTTATTTGAATGCCTCCTAAAATCACCTTATTCGTTGCTAGATGTTTATATAATGTAGATTTAAAGAAAGATAGAAGATGAGGGGAACTGTGGGGAGAAAAGCACAGACTTTATGATGAATTATTTTCCTGGTACATAAGAAGATGTTGTGTGAGAACAAGAGTGCTTAGCAGATGCACAAATCCATTATCTCTTCACATGGCGATATGCTCTTCCTTTCAGAAAAATCCAAGCAAATTTGGAACATAAAATAATATAAACAGGTTGAAATGCAAAGCAAAAGAATAGAAACAATTGGCACAAGCTGGCAGAATAATAACAAGACACACTACATGGATGAGCTTAGATCAGACACTTCCATTTATGTTCACCACACAACAAAGAGTTCAATGCACAGTCAGCCCATTCAGCAGCTGGAACATCAGATCTCCACCATGGGTACCCACACATCTACATGCACATTCCACAGTGAAGCACAGGCGAGATGGCTTTCACACAGTTATCATTTCAGTTTTATTTTGCAAAGGCTCATGGGAGCTATTCCATGATTTACACAACCAATGTATCCAGAAACAGGTGTTTTTAAATGTACATCTGGTGATAAATATTAAAGATGAAAGTTCTGACAGAGTCTCCTCATTTCGTTCCCACTTGGCTTTGTAGCTGTTACTTCCACGGTTGCAGATGGAGTTCCACAGACGACTCCCAATTCTCCTATCTTGAACGCCAAATGCCATTTCCTCAAGAATTTTGGTTATCTATAAAATTATTAGTAAAACAAAAGATTATAAATCAAGATTCACAGCTGAACATTTCTGGGAGGGGGAATTTTGTCTCATTCTATATAAAATAACAGTTGTCTCTTGGCTCCTATTATACTCCTGTCCCACGAGTTATGCTAAGAAACTTTGGAAGTATAGCGAAAGCAACACTGCACTGTGGTTACAAAGTTCAGGTTTTAACATTTGTAAGACCAAAGTAACCAAAGTCAGTCCCCTAGTTGCTCAGAGGCAAATTTCTTCATCAGTAAAAGAAGAGGAAAAGTGTCCTTTTTCCTTTTTTAAAATTAAGAAATTTTTATTCCTTTTACATACCAATCACAGATCTTCCTCTCTTCCCTCCTCCCACCCCACCAGCCTTACCCTCCCAACCCACTCCCCATTCCCTCCTCTCCTCCGAAAAGCTAAGGCCTCCCATGGGCAGCCAGCAGTGCCTGGTACATTTAGTTGAGGCAGGAAGAGTATTCTTAATGAAGAAGTTCTGCTGTGAATTTTCAATATCATAGAACATGGAATGTACCAAAAATCTGTCACCATTATTACACATATAAGTACATCTTATTTCCTGTTTATTTCCTAAAACCACAGGCAGATTTGGACATTGGTCCTATGTACATTATAATGAAATGATATGTAAAGATTAATTTTGGGATTGCTTTTAGGAAGATAAAGTAATACATGTGCTTTACCCTTTAGTCAATCCTTCTTTGGTATAACCAAAATCCTGGGCAAAGACTCTGAGAGGCAGAAACAACAAAGAAAACAACCTAGAAAATTTAAATCTAAAGGATATCCATGGCAGTTGACTCCCTGGATTTTCCTCTTGTCCTATATATCCCACACTGGGTAACAAAGGGAACTAGAAATTTGAAAACATTAATGGAAAGAAGAAGAGGATGAAGGAGGAAGAAGAGGAAGGGGGAGAAGGAGAAAGAGAAGGAGAAGAAGAAGGAAGAAGAAGAAGAAGAAGAAGAAGAAGAAGAAGAAGAAGAAGAAGAAGAAGAAGAAGAAGAAGAAG
>LZPO01118053.1:8330-25431 GCA_001675575.1 Neotoma lepida | reverse complement strand
AGCCATTACAAGCTTGGATCTGCATACAAGGGAGAACATTTTGTCTTTCTGAGTTTGGGCCACTTTGCTTAATATTATACTTTCCAGATTCATTCATTTTCTTTCAAATTTTATAATGTTATTTTTTCTACAACTGAGTAAAATTCCATTGTTAAATATGCTGCACATTTTAATTATTCATTCATGTGTTGGTGACATCTAGGTTGGTTCCACTATTTGTTATTGTGATTAGGGAAGCAATAAACATGGATGTGTAGGTATCTCTGAGGTAGGATATGGAGTCCTTTGGGTGTATGCTCAGGATTGCTTTAACTGGGTCATGCATTAGCTCTATTTTTAATTTTCACATTTTTAAAAAATTTTTTGAGACAGGGTTTCTCTGTGTAGTCTTGGCTGTCCTGGAACTCACTCTGTAGACCAAGCTGGCCTTGAACTCACAGAGATCCACCTGCCTCTGCCTCCCTAGTGCTGGGATTAAAGGCGTGCACCACCACCATCCAGTTATTTTTAATTTCCTAAGAGACCTGTACTGAGTTCCATAATGGCTGTACTAGTCTGCACTCCCACCATCAGTGAATAAGGTTCCTCTTTCCCCACATATACACCAGCATTTGTTGTCATTTGATTTCCTGATCTGAGCTATTATGACTGGGGTGAGGTAGACTCTCATTAATTTGAATTTCCCTAATGGATAAGGATGTGGAGTACTTTTTAAAAATACTTATTAATGGCCATTTCTGTTTCTTCTTTTGAGAACCATTTGCTCATTTCATTAACCCATTTGTTAATGGGAGTTTTGGTGTTAAATTTTTGCAGTTATTTCTCACTGCTGGATATNAGCCCCCAATGGCAAAGATTTTCTCCCACTCTGTTGGCTAGGTGTTTGNTCTGCTGGTAGTTTCTTTTGCTGTGCAGAAACTTTTACATACCATTGTGTATCTAACCCTCCTTCCACGGTANCTACTCAATGCTCTTTACAATTTCTACTTCATTTAATCCTCACAATCCTAAGGGAGACTATTATTATCTCTGTCACTATTTAGAAGTGCTATAATCTATTCATGATCATAGAGACAGCCAAAAGTTAGTGCAGAGGTCATATGGCTTGAAAATTCATGGATTTTTCAATCTCAAATATTTGTTTAAAAAGGTTCTGGCGTGAGGTCACTAAATATTTGTTAAATGAAGATTCTGTTTTTCTTAAACGATTTCAAGTCTGATTGGAGAAGACAGTAAGCTCCTAATTAAAAGATGTAAGAAAGGCCAGTAAGCTGGTCTGAGCCCAAACGCAGGAAAAGCAAAGCAGCCTGCGTTCTCAGGACACCACCCCACCACTGCCACTTGTTCCTCACATGTTGGAGAAAGTATCACTAATTAAAGGTTAATCACTAATTAATCACTAATAAAAGACTGTTTGAAATACACTGACCAGTTAACAGAGAATTTACTTTAGACACTGATGAATGTCAGCATTCAATAACAAAGTGAAGGAAATCCAGTGGAATGATCATGTCTTACCCTGCTGGGTTCCTGGCCAGAACAAAGCAGAGGTGAGGTGAAGAATGCACAACAAACATACACCCTGTCTGTTGAATCCTTCAGATTAACATCTTTATGAAAATGTAAGCAAAATTCCTATGGTAAAATGTCTTTGGGTCACATTTATTTCATGCATCTAAAAGGAACAGAATGATCTCTTGTTTATCTCTTCTTATGTCTCTGATCAAGTTACATTTCTGTCTTAAAATAACCTCTGGATATGCTGATGAATGACAGACAGCACACAGATGGATACCTTGGCTGCACTGTGACTTCATGGATGGTCTGAAGTCTCCCCTGCAAACACGGGATCTCTGCTCCACAATGCACCTCTGTTTCTCTCAGCTGCTGCTCTAAGGTATCAAGGCTTCCCAACCCCTGAACTTGCTCTTCTTGGTCTTGACTCTTTTCACTCTCTGGCAGAGAAGACACCTTGCCCTCATGANTGACATCTGTGTCANAGGAATAGAATCAAAGGCACACTTTTGGTATAAGTTTCTTGGTGACAAAGCAGAATTACTTGTGTATACAGAAAATACTTGTGATTCTTTAAAAATATGNTTTTAGTGCTAANTCAGGTTTCAGTTTCACTTATTCTCATTAAAGAAAACATTCTGATTCAAGATCACTGTTTCTATCATCGTGGCTGTAGTATCACTAAATAACAATTTTACATCTTTAAGTATGAAACAATTTAGAAACAGACTATAAGAAAGGACAAAGGACAAAAGAGATGGGGAGTCTAGACTTACACTTTAAAGATGACAAAACTGAATAAGAAGATGACCATGAAATGCCCAAGGTCATCAAATTATCACAAATTTTTAAGTAAAAAAAGCAAATTTGTAAACATTTCGTATAAAAGTTCTATAATGTGTCATACACTTAAAATTTACCAGTGTTCTGTAAATTGGCTGGAGAATGAACTGACAACAATTCTGCTTCCTCTTTTGCCACATTTTCTTCAGCAAACTCAAGCTTCACACCATCTGTTTGCTGTCTGTCAATCTATTGAAAACAGAAGAACAATGACATACATATACAATCCAGGACTTAGAAATCTATATTAAAACAATTAAAGAACTCTGCATTAAGTCTGTTTTTAAATGCCCTACAATTGTGCTGCTCTGAATCAAACACTTCGTTTCCTTTTGACAAGTGACTCACTGTCACGCCCATGGGAACGAAATTATATTAGCAATGTTCTTTTATATCTAGAGGAACGTTCGCTTTCCAAACACAAATGTTTCACAGAAATTTGAACTGAAAGCCGTTGAAACTTCAATGCAAACAACTGATTTTTATTATCAATACTTGACAATATAATTTCTATTTACCTCTGGATGATGGGTTTAAGCAGGTAACTGACAAGCAGTATGTTGCTCGTTATAATAAACACACTGTTCAAAAATTTAAGAATCTGCATGTCCAACACTGAGACAAGGCAGAGGAAGATTACAAAATCAGCTTGAAAGTACACACACACACACACACACACACACACACACACACACACACACAGAGTATATGTCAAATAATTTATTAACTAGCTGAGGAAATAAGAATATTTGAGAAGCCTGTGAAGTCTAAATAAATACAATGACAGTGACTACTCAGAGGAAAGACTGAAATGGATCCTAGCAACTGGGGAAGAATCCAGATTTGACTTGGGTCTTAACAGTTTATAGCAATGACTTTCTGGAAAGGTTCTGTGAGAAGACCTATGCTTTAAGGAGTAAAAACAACCTGTTGACAGGGGCTTAGGTTGGATGAAAGGGGGAAAATAAAGCTAGTTAAGTAAAGTATATCTGTGGAGGCCCACAAAGGTTTCCTAGTGAGATCTGAGCTTGCTTTATCCAGCAGGACTGCATTAGAGGATTGCTTGACTATGTGTATGGTTACTAGGTGACTGAAAGGGTCTGTACTTGGCTGTGCTAGGGGGAGGTCTTTGCTCCACCCCTTGGCATTCCTATAAAAAGCCCATTAGAAGATACAGGAGGGGCCGGTGGATACTGATCCAGGACCTCTTGAGGCTATCCTGTGTTTCTACCTGTTTCTCTCCCCTCTATCTTTCTACCTAATATCTCTTATCCTTCTCTCTTCAAGAGTACCCTGGGGAAAAAGTGGGAGCGGGTTCCCTCACAGATGGACAGGGACAGGGGACTTGGTGAAAGGAAAATTAGAGGGCATCACAGGTGTAAGAGGGCACGCCTGATAGTGAATTAAAAATAAAGGCAATGGTATTTTATTCTCAGGAGTGAAAGTAAAGTGGCTGGAAGAAATGCCAAAGTGAAAAGTGAGGCTGCAGCAAATAACTCTATCTAGGTTTCTTCCTCTCTTTCTTAATTTCTATCTATAAAATTAAGTAAATATATAGGAATAGGTATAGGAATATTGGGTAAGAAGAAATTCAGAATAAGAATAGAATTAGGAATATTGGGTAAGAAAAAACTTAGGGTAAGGTAGAATAGCAACAAGACAAAGGAACTATGTTCTTGGGACTATGAATGCAGACTCCTGGGGAAGAACCTAAGTCATGAATAAATACTATGAAAGAAAATGGGCAGCAAAAGATTACTGTGGCTGCTTTTGGCCTGTGGACAGCTTAGATCTAATTCCTGAGAGGCTGGGAAAAATTTTTTTCCTGAGGCAGATGCGGGCGAGACAAAAACCCTCCGCTCCACTGATATTGCCACTGCATGAAAACATCATACCATCAGAATTAGTTTCCTCTTAGACATGAAGCTGAGAATAAGGAATAGAAGTCTTGGGAAAAACTTAGCAATTTTTCTCTAA
The DNA here is from genome assembly GCA_001675575.1 of Neotoma lepida. Classification (NCBI taxonomy): domain Eukaryota; kingdom Metazoa; phylum Chordata; class Mammalia; order Rodentia; family Cricetidae; genus Neotoma; species Neotoma lepida. The sequence goes on along the minus strand of LZPO01118053.1, from coordinate 21,096 downwards.
AAATCTGGAAGCTTTTCAGGTCTTTCCTTCTCAGATCTTTTCTTTCTTAAGGACAAAATTAGATTCACCTGGAAGGAATATCTATCAGAATGGGGAGTCACCTGTAATTGCCCTAGGAAAGACACCTCTTGGAACATGGCAAACCCTCTCTGCTAGTCCTGTCTCCCCTCCAAGCCAGTATTAGAAAACAGGAGACACTTTGGACCCTAGCCAGAGTCCNCTGCGGCTAGAGCCTAGTGAGAGATGCCCAGGAGAGGGCAGCTCCCCCGCCTCAGCAGGGCAGCTTCCCTGCAGGGTGGAGCCACAGCAGAGGACCCAGGGACCTAGGGAGAGCTACTGGCTCAGAAAAAACAGTTAGCTGAGCCTGAGCAGCAGGGCAGCAGCAGGGACTCTGCATCTTGGGGGAGGGGACACGTCAGGACAAAGAGGATCTATCTATGCGTGTGTGGGAAATCTCTCTGAAAAAGCTCTTATTTCAAGTACCCTGGGGAGAAAGTGGGGGTGGGTTCCCCCACATATACCTAAATTAGAAGGGACTTTAATAGCAAGTAGAAAGGGTCTTGACTTGCCAGACAAGACAAATATAGGATGCTATGAAAACCAGTGAGTAACAAGATAAAAACTATGTTCCAAGAGGCTATTATAATTGGTCACTATTCTCTTTATTAGGTGTTCTCTACCACATGCCTACCTCCTGAATATGTTTATTTCCTGTGTGTGTATGTGTATGATTACATGTGTATACATGCATGTCTGTGCATGTACATGTTATATGGAGGTGAATGGGCATGGAAGTCAGAGGTCAATAGCAGATGTTTTCCTCTTAAGTCTGTATTTCAGCTTTTAAGACAGTTTCTTAATGCATTAGGCTAGAATGGCTGGCCAGAAAGCCTAAGGGATCTTCCTGTCTCTACCTCCTCCACACTGGAATACAGGATATGCTGCCTTTTACATGAGTTTGGAGGGATTAAACTCAGGTCTTCTTCTTGTATAACAAGCACTTTACTGAGCCATTCTCCAGCCCCCTGAGTATATTTAAACAGGGGAATCTTACCTATTACCTTCCAGGGGAAAAATAAATCCATCAGATAATATCATAACTTTACAGCCTAATATTTTAATATCGTTCCTCAATTCATTCACAAACACCTATTTAGCCTTTACAACGTGCGATCCAAGTGCTGTGCTAACAGGAAGGAATAAACACAAGATTCTCTGATTTCAAAGTCTGGAATCTTGTGGAAGAGGTAGATCAGTAAACACTTANAATAAAATGAAAAGTAATGCGGTACAAATACATGCTTAACAGAGAGCTCTGAAACATGAAAGACAGAAGAGTAACCAGGCATCTAGACTAAGAGAAGCTCAGAGGAACAGAGGGAAAGATTCTAAGCCTAGGAAGGCAGGAGAAGATGACACCAGAAAGTAACATTTAAACCAACGGTAACAAGAAATAGGAACAAGCCAAAAGGACTGGAGGAGGATGGGTACCACTAGGCAAAAGAACAGCATGCAACAAAGCCCAAGAGTGAGAGCTTGGGTTCATCTGGCCTGGAAGATGATGTATTGCAGTCCTGACCTGGGTCCTGAGGGACTTGGGATGTTTCTGCAGTCACAGTTAACTTGCTGTGTTAAAACCACTCACTATCCATTGTGCAGAGAAGAGTTCAGAGACGTCTGTCTTTAGAAAGACCTGCTTATAAGCTTTTCTCTTGGCAGTAATTAGAAAACCTGATAAAGAGCTCTCTATGCTAATACAGACCTGCCTGAATGGTTAATTGTGGGTTACCATTGCTACAAAGAAAAGCAGTATGGTCTGTGTGAACACTTGCAGAGGTTGCTGACCTACCACTTGATAGAAGACTTTGGACTCCTAAGCTCAGGTGAGCGCTGTTGGTACATAATTTGAACATAACACACTCACACTGGAAGAATTAGTGTGTCAAGTGACTCTACTAAGAGAGGACATGTGCATCTGCTCTCTTTGGGTCTCTGGCCATGCACCCTTTAGAGCTCTCCCAAAGCTGACTTTGCCCAGTGTCCTTTTGCTGTGATGGGACCTAGTCTTACATACAACTAAAAATCTTGAAAATTTACCTAAGCATTTTAACAGAACTGAATGCCAAAAAGTATCCCAAATAAATGAAGGTCTCTTGGCATTTTTTTCTACAACTTGAAAATCAGAACACTTATCATTGACAATACGTGCTATTAAGTTACATTATGTTGTATATGTCATCTTACCTGATTTTTAAAACTACATTATAAAATACCTATAGCAGAATAAAACTGACACATATGGATGTTATGTGCAAAATAACTAAACTAATTATCTTCTTTAATATATTGACAGACCCATTGCCTTAAAAAATATTACATGTAACAGGCTAAGGATATATTTCAGTGATAGACTGTTGTCTTACAGTGTGCCTTTGCTCAAACTCTAGTAGACAAAAAAGGAAAGACATCTATATAATTAAATATAACTGTTTCATTTGCTTAACATTTGACATTCATACACTTAATTTATGACTTAAAACACCATCTCAGAGAGTTACAGACAATTCAATTTCTGCAAATTTCTTCAGCTTACTGATATAAATGCTCTAACACAAACATATAAATGGTTAGTATTTCTGCTATCCATTTTCATGTTCACTTATTTTAGAACTTTTCAACTGACAGAAAGAGGGTAATAAAATAAATGCAAACACCATATTTTCTATCCCACAGACCTTGCTTAACCTCGTCTGCATTATCACAAGCTTGCTGTATTCATCTGTTACTTTACTGAGAAGGGTTTGCACGTTATCTTGAAAATCTGGATGAAAAGAAGCAATTATAATAATTTCACTTCACAGTACAAGTTTACCTTTTTATAAAATATGATTTACCTACTTACAACTTTAGAAAAACATCTGGTAGTAATAAAACCCATATATCTAGTAATAAAAAATTTAAAAAATCATTATGTGAAATAAGTAGTATAACATTAACTTGAAAACTCTATCCCAAGGTACATTCATTTCTATAGCTATGTAATAGTGGGTTGGTCATTACCTATACAAATATAGGTAAGAACAGACAGCTGTGAAGAACACTAAGAAATTCAAGTTGTAATTTGTTAAGAACAAAAAGAAACTAACACCACATCTATATGAAGGAAGTTATCTCTTTCTTTCTTTAGCCCTAGTTGGCTTGGAATTGCTGTGTAGACCCAAATGGCCGAGGAGGACTCATAGAGATCAACCTGCCTCTGTCTCCCCAGCATGAGCACTGGGATTAATGGCCTGCAACACCAAATTGTTGTGGGCCATTAATTTCTTTCTCTTTTTTTTTAACGATTTATTTATTTATTAGGTATACAGTGTTCTGTCTGCATGTATCCCTGCAGGCCAGAAGAGGGCGCCAGATCTCATTACAAATGGTTGTGAGCCACCATGTGGTTGCTGGGAATTGAACTCAGGACCTCTGGAAGAGCAGCCAGTGCTCTTAACCCCTGAGCCATCTCTCCAGCCCCATTAATTTCTTAATGTATCTCACTACTCGATTCTTTTGTTATTCACTTTTAAAATTATAAATCATTAATTTAAACTTAGTAAACCCAGTAAGTTTTAAAGATTTTAAAAGGATCTACAGTTGGAACTGTTAACAGAAAGAACTAGAATGAAGAAATCAGTGAGGATAGAGAACTAGAGGAGAAAGAAACAAGGAACAGCAGAATGTTGAAATTATCTGCATAGTATGACTGTTACACTATAAAGACTAAAAATGTACACTAAATATAAACTGCATGGTTAAAGATAAGTTACTAAGATAGAAAACTTATCTATAATTAAGTTGTGATTAAAGCTAAGTTCATAAGCAATTGACTTAAGTACAGTAAATACTGTTTAACAGTATGGTAAGCTTTTTACCTTGAACTTGGTATCTATACTCTTGTAAATTTAGTCTTTGATTGTGACTGTAAACACCAGAATTCTNTTTCTCTTCTACATTCATTTCACATTTTAAAGAGGTATGGTGTTCATCAAGAGAATTGTTTAGAGTCTGTTAACAAAATTGAATATTTTAAATTAAAATTTTGATTTCTTCTAAATATTATAAAACATTACTAACCTAAAGGCAAAAGGTCAAAATAGTATGAATGGAATCTTAATTCCCCTTCCTCCACATATGAAATCAATCTGCAGAAAAACTATGTTTCTCTTTGACGTGAAATTATTCTTTTTAAGGAAAAGATTGATAATTACACAAAATGATGTGTTTTTTCTGTTTCCTTTTAATATTGAAAAATACCATGAAGTGTTAAGCATTCACTCCCTAGCATGGCTCCTACTCCTACTGTCTACTTTGAAAATATCTCATTACTATGCCAACTATCCTTGAACAAACATCACAAGTGAGAAGTTCAAAAATGACAATTAGAGAGGTCTGCCAAACCTAGCAAAATGACAATATATCAAGGAAGAGATTATACTAGTCCTTTCTGTAATATGCAAGAGTGTTTTCTGTGGTCTGTACATACACAAAGTTAAAAATATCCAACATAGTGTTTTCCAGAACAACTGATAATCCCACTATCATTTAAAATACACTTGCATGTTCCATGACTTGATAAGCCATTCAATTTAGTTTTACCTTTATCCCTCACACAATTGGAAATAACCATGAATGATTTAAAAGATTTAAAAGCCAAACTGTTTATGGCTGCTATTTCCTGCATTTTTTAAAGTTAAACCACACTGTCAGTTAGTGACTGAGCATATTANCCGTCAGTACAGCCACAAAGGTAGCATTTTATCCCACTCCACCCTTAATGAACAAACTGGGTCCCAGAAAGATTAACTAGCACCTCTCTGACAAGAGCAATGCTTACAGCTTCTGCTCTGCTGGAGATACAACTTCTCTGAATTTCTTTGTTCTTTTTCTGTGCTGACAGACACTGAATCCCAGACCTCATACATAACAGGCAAGTGTTGAGTCACTGAGTCACACACATCCCTAGCACTAATTCCTTTTATTCCAAATTGGCTATCAGAAAAAAGCCAAATATTCATTTAAAGCTTAGAACTCAGGAATATTTTCTAAGTACAGTTTTATACATAAGAGATTCAGGAAAACATGGGTGGATGATTCTGCTCATTAAGTCACTAGCAATTTAGACTTTGGCACCTGTTGTCCAAAACTACTTTTAAAGTAACAGTTTACCTCTGCAATGTAATGGCACTCCTCAGACACTGCCTTCTGAAGTCGTTCAATGAGTACCTGTAAAGGCTCTTTGTCATCGCCTAGAAAACAACATACCTCATGTGAGCCATTCACTGTACATATGTAAGTAATACTGTCATGTTCAACTGCTTCAACTAGAAGCTTCCCGAAAATAAGACACATTTAAATTTCTTCCAAATTTATATTGTGCAATATAACTGTCTCAGATAAATTTCTAAGATTTGCAATTTCTATTCTATAAAAGGGTATAAAGCAGTGACCTACACTCCAACACAAGAAATATATCCATATACTTATCATTAAATAAATCATTGCAAAACTCAAGAAAAACTTTCACAAATGAGTCTTTACTTTTTTGCACAGGGACATAGTTCAGTGGTAGGGTACCTTGACTAGTATGTGCAAGCCCTAGGTTTTGACCCTAGTGCCACGAAATTAAATTAATTATTAAAATAAAATTAAAAAATGTTTTCCATTCTCTTCTCCTGTTTTCAGAAACACTGATCACTACTCACTAAACTGCTTTATCATCTACTAAAAGAACAATCAACTATCAATGGAAAACACTGGACAGGCTACCTGAAGACGGTATCAGTACAAACAATGCGTGCCAATACAAGTAAAAACCTCACTAAATTACAAAACCAAAGAACTCTTGAAATGAAAAACTGACATCCTTCTTTAATCAACCCTTGAAATCTTACCCTTTTCAACAGAGCAATTCTACTGGAGACTTAAGAAATACCTCATCCCTAATGGTAAATTTGGGAACCAAAGGTGGCTAAATGACAGGAAGCCAGAGTAAAAAAATTACTCAGCTCTCAACTGCAGCTACCCCACAACCTGCTCCACCTTCCACTATGGCTCCTTCAATGTACTTCCCACAGTGCCATCAAGGTTTCCTGTTCACCCTCCGTCTCCAGGATGTCACTCTTTTCATGGCCTTAGGGCCTCTGGTCCTTCACTTCCATGGTGATTTCTGTTTCTTATTTTCAGCCTAAAAGTGTCNCATGGGTTTTAGAGTTCTCCTTTCAGCTGATTAGTGACTACTTCTTTTCAAAGTTAACACATCTACTTAACTTAGTATGCTCTAAATTGACTTTATTATTTGCCTGTGGTCTGCTCCCCTTTTTAACTGAAACCACATTTATCCGGTTACACAGGTAAGAAACTTCAAGATCACTCTCAACCCCTCTCACCCTTACTGCTGCTACAGACTGCTGACGGTGGCTTTAGCTTTAACTGTTAAACTCCTCTCTCAGTCCCTTTCCAGTGTCAAGGATATATAGCTCAACATTTTTTTTGGGATTATGGCTACGGTTGTTTAACTGTTATTCCCATCAACTATTTCAATTTTTCCCCAGTTAATCACACTGGTGTCATCTTAAATAATCACTGTTGCTTCCTCTATTTAAAAACCCTGCAGTAGGTCTGTCTGATCAGCAGCAGGAAGCTTAAGCATGCTTCACTCAAGGCAGATAAATCTTCTAATAGGCACCTGCCGCTCTTCAGCCTCTCTCCCGCTACTTTCTCATACAACTTGAACTTTCAGTTCTTCAAAATGGATCCGCACACTGCTACCCCAATTGCTCCTGCCTCACTGTCACAGGAAGCACTAAACTCTTCTCCTTTCTCTCCCATTCTGGTGTTCATCCTGGAAGCCAAGTGGATTACTTTTAGTCTGGTATATGTCAAGTTATAATGTAGTCAATCATTATAATATGCCCTAGACAGATGGGCTAATGTTTCTCTAGTGGTGATTTGGCATGTATGGTTCAGTAGGGTTTACAAGTTGTCAGTTCACTTTCCAGGCGCTTTCTGAATGGATTATACTTCCAGGCAAAAATGATGCAGTAATTTTTGCTTTCTTAGGCACCTCAATGATACAAATAAACAAATCCACAAATCACATGTAAAGTCACCTTATCCCATGGTGCCTAAGAAAGAACAGACTTGCAGACTGATGCATTCTAAGGGCTGCTTACTAGTTTCANTGAGATAGTCAGAAGCTGTTTACCTGTCTCCTGTATCTGAAGAGCCTGGAGCTGGCACTGGTGCATTTTATGAAGCTCAAGCATCTCTTTCTCTTGAGCAGAAACAAGCTCCTCTTTAAGGCTACAAAGAGCTTCATCCCTTTCCTTTTCCACAGTGTGACGAACCTGATCTGCGTATGTTGAGTAGACCAGGGAGAGGCATATCCGCTGGGCTTCCATCTGAAGCTTTAAGTCATCCTTAAAGTGAATAGACATAAACATTAGGAAAATTAAAAGAACAACTTAACTCTATTTCTTCACATGTACTGAACTTCAAAGGAGAAAACACTTCGTAGTTTTAAAATTCATATGAAGGAACTGGTCTGCTTTCCTCTTCATTGAGATGCACTGAGCTACCTGTCTTTCTCAAGAAAGGTAGTGTCATGTATTTATTTATTATCACAATAGTAAACTGGGATAGTTAGTAAAACTAGCAAGATTTTTATTTTTAAATATTTTACATGCTGAAAATGAAAATATAATAAACACCAATGTACACAAAACTCAAATGAACTCTAATATGATGTTTATTCTCCTATTTCCTCTATATCTCTTTAGATTTATTTTTAAGATTTATTTATTTATTACGTATACAGTGTTCTGTCTGCATGTGTCCCTGCAGGCCAGAGTGAGGGCACCAGATCTCATTACAGATGGTTGTGAGCCACCATGTGGTTGCTGGGAATTGAACTCGGGACCTCAGGAAGAGCAGTCTGGATTCTTAACCGCTGAGCCATCTCTCCAGCCCCTCTTTAGATTTAGAAAGAAAACAGAGACTAAATTTAATTCATGATGTTTGATTATTCCTTGCCCACAAGTAACTGTTACCAAAAATTTTAAATGCGTTCTATATCATTTCCCAATGTACATATAAATAGCACATTATATTGTGTATTTTTGTGTATTTATACCAATGGCATTTATTTTGCAAATTTCTTTGCATTCCATATCAATATGCTTCTGAAATCAATCCATATAGATGACAGGTTAATTTATTTTAATTGCAGTGTAGTATACATGAACCACAGCTGGTTCATTTTCCTTTCTGGAGACCAACTGGATTACTGGTCAGCTTGGGATGCTTTCAATGAAAAGGCAGTAAATTATTACATGTATCCACCTAAGACAAATGAGTCGATGCTTCGCTAGTGAGCTGTCCAGCATGTATCAGACTCATCTGGAATGCTTGCTGACACAAGTTCATGGTATCTGTCCTCTGATTCAGGAAGTCTAAGAAATACTAGTTCTAGCCTGTTTCCAAGTGCTGCTGCTGCTGCTGCTGTCCAGTGACCACACTCATCTACCCAGGATAGTAACTGCTGCTCATAAGTAATACACAGGTTTAACTATAGTAGGTCTTGCCAATTGATTTATAATTGAACTCATTTTAATTATAATAAAAATGTGAATGCTCACATCCTGGTATCCATATCAATAAGTCAGAGTTACTTTGCCAATGTGATGGGGATAAAATACTATTTTACTCATATGAATTTGTAAGGCTAAAATACCTTTTATGTTGTCATTTTGGTTTCTTATCTGAGACACACATCTGTTCACTAAGTTTGGCTCATTAAGTTCTTTGTATTTCCTCATGTAGTTACATCATCTTTATAGTCCTTTGTTTGTAATGTGGCAAATATCTGGTCCTAATAATTAAGCCTGTTTTAGGTACTGTTCATAAAAAAGACACGGTCAAATTTCTTAGTGCTTTCCTTTGAGTTTGTTCTTTTTAATTAAAGGCTTCCTGTCTTAAGATCGTAATCTTACTTTCCTACGTGTGTGCCTTTAACTAACCTAGGGTTAATTTTTCCTAAAGGGTAAGGATCTAATTCTCAAACTTCTCACCTTTAATATAAAAATCAATTGTCTTAAAGCACTTATTGAATTTTCTGAGCTTTCCCTGCTGTCTTGGCTTGGTGGTGTAAGTCTCTTCTCAAATATTAACTCAAAAAGACATCCTCACCTTTGGGATATCCCTTTACATTGAAGAATGTAAAGAGCAGACCATGGCAATGTATACCAGGTCATTAAAGTCTTGTCGAAGTTTCAAACATCTTATCTATGATTTAACGTTTTGTCTCACTTGTACATAGTCTTTCTCATTTCTTCCTCATATTATATTGACTGGCTAAGAACTCTAACAACACGGTTGGAGAGCAAAGCTGACAACCTGCCTTGACTGGGAAGCTTCTAGAAATCACCGTCACCCTTAGCAAATGTTCCTTCTATTCCTGATTTCCTACGGTTTTTTTTTTTTCTTTTTTAAAATTTAAAACTGTAAAAGATCTGGTAACTTTTGGAGATTCTTTCCTAACAGAATTTAAAATGATCAGGTTGTCTCCACTATGAATGGTATGGATGTGGAGATTAAATAAACAGAATTTTCAGATGCTAAAAGATTCTTACATTCTTGGGATAACCTGATAATATTTTATTGAGAATTTATTCAGCCTCATTCATAAGTGAGATTAGTCTGTAATTTTCTTTTCTTGAGCCATTCTTGCCCATCTATATCTCAATACTAACCAGCTCCTCGGATTCTCTTTTAAATTCTATTTAATAAGTACCTATACTCACCATTGAGAGTTTGTGAAAGCCACTTGTACAAGGTCATGGTGTAGCAGTTTTAGTTGGAGAGGTGAGAAGGAAAACTGATTACAGTTCCAGATTCTGTAATAGCTAATGGCTTACTTAGGCTTTGTATTTCTATTTGAGTTAGTTCAGGTAATTTCTATTTCATCAGTAGAGTTTATTTATAGTACTCATTTCTTATTTTTAAAATCCTTGTGGTATCTGTACTTGGGTTTTCATTTCCATTCTTCATTTTGTTTGTAGTTCCTCCCTTGATGATATCCTTGGAAATCTAATAATTGCAACCTACTGATCTTTTCCAATGAGAAACCATTAAACTTCTTCAAAACTTTCCCTTTTGGTTATTTCAAATTGATTCATTTCTGTTCTAAATTTATTATTATTTTTTCTACCTACTTTCTTTAAATGTGGATACCTGGATGCTATTTTATCTTTTTGAGTAGTTTAACTCATTTTCCGTATTTATTAAATTGGCATGTCTAGGGTCTAGAGAGATAGCTCAGTGGTTTTGAGCACGGGCTGGCTTCCCAAGTTCAGTTCCCAGTTCCCACCTTGGGTGCCTCACAACCAACAGTAACTCCATTTTCAGGGGATTTCGTGCCCTCTTCTGGCTTTTGAGGCTATTCACACATCACATATACTCATCTGGGCACACATGTGCACTTAAGCCTCAAATTGCCCTCTATATGTCATGTAACATGTAGTCTGCTTAAAGATATTCTTGCCTTTTCTACATCTGTTTACAGATCAACTGTAAACCAATTAAATTAAACCTCAATCAATTTTCACCATGAACTGGACTGGAAACACATAAAGCAAACTAATATTTCATACTAAACATTTCCCATTCAGAAATGAAAGTTTTCATTTATTCAGGGCTCATCCCTTCACTTGTGCTCAGGTGGGCTGTTCATGTCTCTGTGTTAAGAAGAGGTCTTGCTCCCTGGTTCAGTCTGGCCTTGAATTCACCTCTGCCCCTGAGAGCTGAGATTATGGCATATACCACCACATCCAGGCTATTAGACATTTCTGCATTCAGGTTTTTTTTCACATTATTTGACTTTAAGGATTTTAACTCATTTCCTTAATTGCTTATTAAATGACACCTGTGAATTATGACAGTTAACTGTCTTTCTGTCCATTAATGTCATGTATCTTTTTGTCTTTACCACAGTTAGGACTTTTAGAAAATGCTATATAGTAAACGACAAAGTCTCATCTTCTTCCTCTTAAGTTCTCTTTTGTTTTACTATTGACACTTGAAAAACGGGCTTATTTTCCTTTTTAAAAACTTACTCTGTGTCAGATTCACTCCAGGTACTGCAGGTCCGGCACACAGGGCCTAAGGACCGCAGACTAGCGGTTCCTCCTGTGGTTACTATGCTTCGGTATCTCTTCAAAATCAAACACACTTCACTTTACAGTCTCTCTACATAAGAATTGATCAATTCCTGCCACTCCCCTGGCTGCCTCACATTCCAAAACTGGGGACACTTTCTATGATGTTTTTCTTTCTCCTTCTAGCCAAACTAGCTAAATGTATTAAAAAAAGAAAACAAAACAAAACAAAAAAAACAGAAATTATACTTCAAATGTGTTTCTTTTCAGTTTAAAAGAAAGCCTATAATGGCCATTTTTTTTTTATTTTAGTGAGAGATAGTATCAAGATCAGGACAGCTAAAGTTGGAAATCAGGTCCTTTCCTATTTAAAAAATTAAAATGGTATTTAACACCTTTAGGGTAATTATCACACATTATACTTTTCAAAACAATTCCACATGTTTAACTATTAATTAGTAATCGGGTTCTTGATTCTATTCAGGTTACTGTAAAAGTAAACTATCTCTATATTTGACATAAGATCATAAATGTGATTAGAAGTCATCAGACAAACTTCCCATGGCTTCCTACTTAGCTTCACACATTCTCTTCCTTCTCAAAGTCTGCTTTACCCTTTCGCCTCCTTTCCCAGCCAACTGCACAGGCCGATATCCTAGCCCTCAAGCTCACCCACATCTTTACAATTGCTCTAATTTCCCCATCGCAGGCCCCTCCCTGTCATACAGAGCTCAGTTCAAAGGCCAACTCCTCTAGACACCTTCCCTGACCACTGTGCTTCCCTGCCTCACACTCAACACTAGTGCTAACTACCCTACACATTTCCCATTATTACCTGCCTCCTCCTCTAGAATACATGCTTCCTGAGACTAGGACTCTTATCTCTCGTTCACCATTGTATGCATATCTGGAATATATTCAATAAATATATGTTCCACTAATACAGAAACACGTAAAACTTCAGTTAGCATTTTATACTGCAGATAACCTACCAGAACATTCCTGTTTTTCCTATCAGTATTCAACAAACATAAGTTATTAGGAATGATTCATTATTAGTCACTGTCTTAGCATTACAACAGTCTAGAGTTAACAGAGAAGAGATGGGAAGGTCTCAACTGAAGTAATGCTCAGATCAGACTGGCCTGTGGGCATATCTGTAGGTGAACATCTTGACTGTCAATTGATGTAGGAGCCCACTGTGAATAGCACCATTGTGGGCAGACAGTCCCAAGGTATATAGGAAAGCTAGCTCAGCATAAGCCAGTAAGGTAGCAAGTGGCATTCCTCCATGGTTTTCTACTTTAATCCTGATTGAGTTTCTGCCCTCACTTCCTTAATGATGAACTGTGGCCAAATAATACTTTCGCAACTAAGCTGCTTTTGGTCAGTTTTAATGCAGCAACAGAACAAAACTAAAACATACATTATATGCATTTTTAAAATTCTTGACTTATATTGAGTTAATACCATTTTTTTCTCATTCAGGTATAAGACTCAGAAATCTCTAGGCCTTAAGCCCCACCTCCCAGAAATGTAATTCCATAACCACTAAATAATTTATAGAG
>LZPO01118051.1:10463-29518 GCA_001675575.1 Neotoma lepida | reverse complement strand
CTGCTTTTGAGTCATCCATGGTCCTAAAAGGAAGCCCAATGAATTCATTAATCTGCTGATTTGGACCTTGGTATAGTCACCGCTTTGATCTATTGTTGGTTCTGTGTCTGATGTGAGTATATATTTGTTTATGTCTCCTTCAGGAACATTCTTACATAATAATGAGAATCATCTAGAATATGTCATATATTTTCTTATACAGTCTATAGCACTTATTGAGATTTTATACATTGACTTTTCACTGATTATTCTGGATATTTCCTGCCCTTTCCCCTTCAAAAATGCTCTTTCTTTCTAGAGACTACAAAATTCCATGTTCTCGGTCCCTATCACTCAAAACATGTTTTGTAAAACTGTTGATTGCTTCCCTCCTTTGAATCTTGCAGGACACCTTCTGTTACCATGAAAGCTAGTCCTCAGGGAGGAGATCTTCAGGTCAGTTCTATCTCAAGGGCCCCTCAGCCCTGTTTTTAAAGTGTCTGTGTCTACAATAGGGACTTACCTTTCACCTATGGTGCAGGGGTTAACCAAAGACAGTAGAGATAGCTTGCAATGTTTGAAGAGTCTCTTGGAAAACCCTTACCAACAACTTAAAAGAGAGATTCTCATATGGGTTTTTGTTAGATGGCCTTTGGCTCTTAGAAGGGTAAATGTCTGCCCAGGTGAAAAAGTTTCATTTACTTTTATATGTGTATATTTATATACTGACTTACATATATTTGAAATAGTTTTGGGTAGGTAACTAATAATAGGATTCCTTATGACTTCTTCAGGCATCCTTATTACTATTGTATGTTCCTCCATCCTTTTTATGTATTTATCTCCCCTATTGTCTAGTTATANAACTCCCATTTTCCCTGTCAGGTTACCTGAACCCTGCTATTCCCTCTTTATTGTTCCTCCACCACCACCAACCAACATTGCAATGGCCCCCTTTTATTACCCTGGTTTCTGCAGTTACTCAGAGATATATATTCACTATAAGGTTTACAAGAGAAGGAGACCACTGGAGCCACATTGAGGCCAAAGAGCAAAGCTTTATTGAGGCACCACCTGCCAGATTGTCTACTAGAGAAGATAGGAGAGCCCTCCTAAAAGGAAACTTTGGTTTTTTATATGGTGGTTTAAGTTGGGTGTGAGAGTTGTGGGAGAGCATTAGTAGAAAAGGAAATGCTGCAAGCAGTTGTTGTAAGCCTTTTTTTTAAACAAGGGGACTTCTGGTAGTTAAGGTATCAGAATGCTGTGGTCAAGGTGCTATGCTGAGATAAGGGTCAGCTGACTTCTGAGATGTGCAGAATGTTCAGTTTCCGTTTCCCCAAAGGGGCTGGTTCGCTCATGGGTCATCCCTCTTGGTGTCTTAGGTAACTCAGTCTTGGGCAGGGACTTCACATCTGAAGATATGGAGCTAGATGCCTCAGATGAGAGAGAACACGTGTGATGACTGTCTTTGGGGTTCTGGGTTACCTTACCCAGTATGATCTTTTCTAGTTCCCTTCATTTACCTAAGGAGTTTATGATTTTATTTCTTTCAGTAGCTGAATAGTATCTAATATTGTATGTCCTACCCAACTGTGACACTTACAAACCACAATAAGTGACCAACAAGGCATGATAACCTTAAGGGTACAGTGGTATGTATACTTTGGTGGTAACCAACAGCTCTCTCTAATTGGATTTAAGATATACTCATCAAGAGGAAAATCATACCTGGTACTGGAAACCTATCCAACTACCCAGGGCCAGTGAAGCCCTGTATCTGGAAAGAGAACCTACAACTGCTGCTTTACTAAACCAGTATAATCAAATACTTGTTCTTATACCCACAGATAAGTGTATNGCTTACCCATCATCAAGGAAATTTGTCTTTGAAATAGACAGAGACCATTATAGAAAACCACAACGAATTAAAATGAAGACTTGTGAAGCCCAGTCTCAAGGATTAGATCTACAACATAAGGCCTGCACCTGATTCTCAGAGATCGTTTTGGAATGGGGCATATTATAAGGCTCAAAGGTCCAGGGAGTTTTCTGTGAAATTGTGTCACCTAGGAATGTCAAAATCCTCCACCAATAAACTCTTACCAACATGCATTTTAAATGTGAGCTGAACAAGGAGAACAGCAATAGCATGCTAATAGAGACGAGGAAAAGCCCATTCACTTATGGTCTCCTCCATGCAAGTAAAGAATGCTGAGGGAGGAAGAAATAGTCTTCCACAGAAAAAAACACACCAATTAGTTACCCAATACCAAATTGTCAGCCCTGAAAACATACATAAAAGTAACATTATACAGACTGAACAAGTTATATTAATGTATTTATGGATATATATATATATATATGGTACATACATGTATTGTTCAATAATAATTAGCAACAGTGACAAAAGAGGCCATACACTTGAAAGACATAAAGGAGGGGTGTACAGGAGCTTTTAGAGGGAGGAAGGGAAAGAGGAAATGATGTATTTATATTATAATCTAAAAAACTAAAAAATCAAAAGCAGACAAAAAATACAACCATTGAATTCAGGGGCCCTGGCCAATAGGGAATATGTGACCCATGTTTACAAATTATGTACCCTTCAGTACTTTGCAAGCTAGGCAAAATTCACACTTTGGCCATAGAGTGCCAAGCTGGCCAAGCCTCAGCATGGAGACTTCCCAGTTGTCTCTATTATTTTAGGCAAGCTAGATGGCTCATACTGCATTCTTCTCTGAGTTCTGTCTTCCCCTAGCTTCATTCATCACCTTTTCCTTAGTTGTAGGGAACTCAGTATGACTCTTATAAGGACCTGTGTTGCTTTAATTTCTCTGAAGTTCACTTCTGTTCATTGCAAACAAAAATGTTGTATACATTTTAGCTAAGTTTCTTAAAGGTGGTTAAACATTAACTATGACTTTTATCATGTGTTATATAGATAACAATAAATTACGTTTCATAACATTTAGCATAAATTTATAAACATTACTTAAAATTACCTGTTCTACTTTATTCTCTACATCTGCCAATAAGACCTTGACATTTCTGTCATGTGGTGCTACATACAGTTGGCTCAAATGTATACTTTAGGTTATGTGTTTTTATTAATTTTACTTCACTTTGTTAGTGCTACTTGCTGTTGTGTAGCAATTTCCTCCTGGTTAAAATATTCCCTCCTGGAGGGAGGTTCATGAGATTCAGAAAATGAATAATCCTCACAAATCTTGGAAAACTGAAATTTACCAGATTATCTGGGACCCTTCTCAAGGTTACACCATTAGTAAACAATTTCTAGCTAGAGTAGACTGATCTGTGCAGATTCCAGCAAGTGGTGCAAAGAGCTGCATGGATGCAATTTTCCTAAGTTGTCACTTGTGCTGGGTGGACTTTTCAGTGATGCACTTGCCATTTATGGGCCTGTAAATGACTACTCTACTATATTCCTATAAATAACTCTAATAACCTCCTTCGTCCATCAAGTTTGATGTTGGTGGGGTTATTTCTCTGGTCTGTCATCAGTGACCTATTTGGTGCAAAGAGGTATTTATTCCTGTTGCTCCAAGGAAAAATCAGACAACACTTATAATACAGGAAAAGACTTCAAGTAGATCACATGTCAGCAAACCACAAAACTCTATGGTCTATTCATACCTGCTTTATCTGATGAGCTGAGTTGTATTCATTCCAGAGTTAAAAATGTTTTTACATGTAAAAAACACGTGACTCCCTTAAAANATCACTTTTATGTACAGGAATAGTCTTCAGCCTTGAAACACTGTTATTATCTTAGTTAAATATGATGAAAAAATAGATGTTATCCTGATTCTCATACCAGCACATGGAGGTGTTGAATGGTCTAAAAAAGAATTACTGGAATAGAGGGAGGATCTAACAAGAATAATATAGTCTCCATCAAGAAATAATACATCTCTTCCTTTTCCATCCAACCTGATATCCACTAGAACATTTTTCCCTGCACATATTTGACTCATGATAGCAATATCCATGGAGACAGCAATAATAGTAAAAAGGGAAGACTCTTTGAATGTCCCACATAGGTGACAATGAGTGCTGTATACTGTTAGACCCATCAACAATGTAGCAGTGACTCAGTACCTGAAGACTTAGTTCATCTAAACTTATGAACCCTCTTCCCTTAGCAAAGCTATAAGTTCCTCATGGACCATCCCTTTTACATAGTCTCTAGGCACCCATTACTCATTTTTGTAATCAACAGAATATTCACAATTAGAATGTATAAACAATCTTCTAAAATATGTACAGATATATAACCTATATCTGGTAAATTTAAACATTCTCTGTCTTTGTTGCTTCAGTGATACATGCTGAATGACATAATATATCTACATCAATAGCATGTAACTATTTAAACCATCCTCCAGATGTTGGAAAGAGTAAAGAAGACTGATTCAAGGTTACATTGGGAAACTGGTATATTACATAGCTGTGCTGCGCACACTAGAACATACTGCTACCTTGATCATAAGTCTAATTCAGAATTTCTTAGCATCAGGAGACAAGCAAACAAATAGATCTTCACAGGTGTGCTGAAATACACAGAAGACCTTAGTTTCAGAACAGTTTTATCCTCAGAAATCATTTGCTGTTAGTTACAATTTATCATTCTTTTACATAAATAAGGTAAAATAGAAAAATTTTGAGACATTGATATTGTGAGAAGTTTTACTTCTCACTATAGTTTTACTACAGCTAGTATGCCAAGTAGCATGTGAATACTCCAAAGGGTAAACATGGAACATTTTGAATGAATTATTGTAGCTTACAACCAGCCAGGAAATTTAAAATGAAACATTCAAAATATAGCTACAATTCTGGATATGCATTATCCAAATTGTGAGTATAAGAGGTGTAAAATTAGAATTTTGTAATCTTATCTTCTTTGACAATGTAGAACCCATTAGGAATATTAATACATAACATTTGGTTTGTGTATTTCCGTAAGTTTGCATACTCATACTCTTTCTNTCTATATACAAACATGTGTATGAGAAAGAGGGAGAAAAAGACAGACTTTGCCAAAAACTCTATGCTTAAGAACATTTCTTCCAAATNCTGAACATCCTGATGACTACGTAATAAACAACATAAATTGCTTCCTCTAATGAAAAACATACTATTTTAAGTTTATAATAATTTTATTTGTTACTATATTTGGAGAAATGCATGCCCATTTCTGGATCAAGCAGAAAGTTAATTGTAGGATACCTAATCTCATACCATACTGGATAGATAAGAAGCACACTCCCCAAGGAAAACCTTCCAATGCCATATTCCAATGCTGTGCAGCCATAGCACCTCCCGGTGGACGTGCAGCTCCTGATGATCTGCAGCTTCACTTCTGGAAAGCAGGAATGAAGGGAATCAGGGATGGAACAAGTGGATATTTTCTACTGGCATATTCTAAATCCCTTGCCTACTTCATATATTCAAGTCCAACAAAAAGTTGTAATGATCCTATTTCTTGAATGAAGAAAAAGAGTTCTCATGCTTTTTCAATCACTTCTCCTTTTGAGAGGCTTCTGGAAAACTCTAGTGTTCTATGGTGTATTGTCTTACATTGAAGTTTACATGAAGATGTGAGGACGGCCATAACTCTCTTTGTGTTCATGCCCCATGCCTGAAATTAATAATGCACAGAAGCACAGTACACAAAAGCATCCGCAGTAAACTCTGAGAAACTGAAATTGGAGTCACATAGCTCACTGCTTCAATGAAGGACATGATCATTTAGTAAACAGTGGGCATCATGTGCTTGGAGACTGCTGTACATTATGACTTTGAGAAAATAAAGTCTTCAGAGCACTTGAGAAGTCTGGCAGTGTAAGACTCATTGATTACAAATGAGGTCTTTAAACACTGATGCTCCGAGTGCCCTGCTGAGTGGAAATGGAGGCTGTGGCCAGGGCTACAGTGTCCAAATCTGCTAAGATTAATGGGAGTGAATTACCATTTCGCTCCAAAGGAATGTTTGGACATCAGTGAAAAATGAGTCCAAACAAAACTGAATGTCCACATTCAAGCATTATATTAAAGATTTAAATTGTGTGAAATCTTTCCAGACCTTGGAATTACTTTGTGTTGTTAATGCCATTTGGGTGACATGTGTTTATTAGTATATGAAAATACTATGAAATAAAGTTTTCATTGAGTACTGGAATTGCTTAAAACTTCCTTAAGTGCTGATTATGAGAGATTTCTTCATAGTTACTAACAAACATTAAATAACGAGAAATAACCCAAAGTAGATGAAGGGAATCAGCATTCATCAAGGTGTGACAGTGCCAGCCATTGGATTTGTGCATTGATAGGTTACCTCTTATTAACTGTTTTTCCAAATGAAAATATGGGATAAGAATCATTAGTTTCACTTCTCAAATAAATGGTTAAGGTTCAAAAATTAAGCATTTCTTGTTAAGCAAGCAGTGAGTTTTGATAAAAAAAAAAAGACTTTGTCTCAGAAAATGAAGATCACAGGATTCTTCCTTGTTAAGGACTTTTCTAAATATCTTGGTCTTAAGTGTAAGGATAGTGTTGTTGTGGTTTGAATTATAATGACTCAGATGGGCTCATATATTTGAATGCTTGGTCCAAAGATGGTGAGACTGTTTGGAAGGATTGGGAGGTGTGGTCTTGTTGGAGGAAGTGTGTCACTGGGGGTGGGCTTTCAGGTTTCAAAAGCCCATTCCATTCTCAGTTAATTCTCTCTCTCTCTCTCTCTCTCTCTCTCTCTCTCTCTCTCTCTCTCTCTCTCTTTCTCTCTCTCTCCCTTCCTCCCTCCCTCTCTTCCTTGTAGTTGTTGGCTCAACATTCAAGCTCTCAGCTACTGCTCCAGCACCATCCTTGCCTTCTTGCTGCTCTAATTGCTACCATGATGGTCATGGATTCTACTGTACCCTGGAACCAAGAGTCCCAAATTAAATGCTTTCTTTTACAAGTTGTCTTAGCAATGGTGCTTTTTCAAGGCAGTAGCAAAGTAACTAAGACACATACATGAGCACTCACTTGCTCTCATTAGTAATATTTCTTAAAATATAGTGAAAGTTTATATTTTTTGAATATACACAAAGGATAAGTTCATTAGCTGGATTCTAAGTCAAATCAATGGGATAAGAGCACAGGACATTCAATACAGACCACAGTAAAGGAAAAGTAATGAGTAAAACTGTAGTGGAATCTACTGTCCTTGAATGTTTCCTTGTGTGGGTTTCAGTCCAGGTATGGATGATANAAGTAATAGCAGCCAACATTCCCCTGGGAGCTTCTACCTGACAGTTGAGTCAAAGGCAGTGGTGTAGACTGGGAGGAAGAACTTCTATGAAGCAAGATTGCATTGGATAGGGCAAGAGACTGTTCCAAGCTTTCACCTGCCTGTTAATTTGAATTACTTCAGATCCACTGGTTCAGTTCACTGCTAAGTTACCACCATGGTGGAAAATAGGAGCCTCCAATATCATCTAAGTTTTTCTCTCTTCAGCTCACATAAGAAGGGCTAATAGGACATTCAATCAATTGGAAGAATTGTTCTCACATAGGACATCCCTGGTTTCCCAGTCAGCCTGTGAGCGATGGGCACATGAATGACTCATAGCAAGCTGATAGCCCTGATGCAGATGGAAACGATTCATTTCAAAACATTTAGAAATGGTGTTTTCCAGACCATGAAATGATACCCTGGGGTTCCCAATTCTCCTGCTATGGCTCACTTACCTTGGTTTCTCATCTAGTATGGCACTGAAGCACACTTGATCACACTCATGACCAGAGCCAAAGTGCTTTACAAACATCACTTAGGTTCTCATTCCTTTCAATGTCTTGTTGTAGTAGAAAAGCAATGTCTCCCATCCATTTTACAAAACATTTTAAACATTGCAGATAGTTACTCTATCCACAGTCATGTTGCTCTTTGATGTTGAAAAACTTTTATGTGTTTTAGGACAAGAAAATAATTCTAAGTAGTAAAATTGACTAATCCAATTTAAGAGAGACATAGTACGATAATATGTTGTTGCAAAGAAATATGATCCAGAATTAAGTTTGAGTCTTAGCTAGATTAAATACCTATAAATAACATTCAGAATCACTGATTATTGATTTGTTTGCCTATGTAATGAGTGACCATGTTGTGAGTGTATAATACTGATAATTTGCTACAATGCCTTTGAATACATGCTCATTTTAAATTCTCTTTTTGTTTTACTTTTTAATAATTAAATTCGACTTTGTTTTTATAAAATACTACTTTGATATGTATAACTAGTTTTCTGAGTTCCATTTGTCTAATGATGCTAAACAAAATTAGTCTATGTAAAGTACCCAAAGTGCCTTTGAATTACAAAATGAAGCAATCTTGCTGGGATTAAAATTTATACATTTCAATTAAGNCTAAACTTACCAGCATGATTATTCAACAGTATACTCTGAGTATCTGAACAAATAAGCCAAGAAATGGTGAAAAGGAAAATGAGATATGCTTAGTACAAATTGGTGCAAAACAACAAAAGAAGGTGTTATTTGTGATGCCCATAACATAATGACGCAAATTGCTTAACATTCATTTGACAGGCAAATCCAAAGATGACAAACAGATCTAGCCTCTCCTAGCTGAGATTAATAAACAGAAATTTATAAATATATATGACCTCATGTCTCAAATACATCTGTAACAATATGCATGGAAGCTTGTACTAGTCTGTTTATCAAAACTGTTAAAGAATTTGAAGAATATTTTAGGAAAGAAGCAGATTTTACCTTCTCCTGTGGATTTAATGACTCTAGTATCCAGTTCAATTACTGAAATTGTACAAATCTGGTTGTCTCAGCTGCCCGAACCTGGTTTTATCACCATCATAAGAAGGGCACTACAGATTAGATACTTGAGAATCAGTTCAAATAAAAATAGGATGTCCTTGGAATTAAATATTTTATTCAAGCTTATTACTGTTATTCTAGGAATGTATACTTGGCCTAATAGTTCAGAGGGTATATTTCAGAAGCTACATTCACTCAGAGTAGGTGCCTGATTTTTACAAAAGTGTCAAAATATACACCAGAGAAGAGACTGCCCCTTTAACAAATGCTACTGAATAAACTGGAAATACAAGTGTAGAAGGGGTTCATTTCTACTAAACTGTACAAAAATTAATTTAAAGTTTATTATTAATTTAATTAATAAATAAAATTTTGTTAATTTATGTCATAGACNTTGATGAAAGACTTGAAACTGTGAAACTTATAGATAAAACAGAGTAAATGATCCAATCTTTTGGACATAAGCATGAACTTTCTGAAAAGAATTCCAACAGCAAAGGCAAGGTTCTCAAGAATTGACATTGGGATTGCACATAAAACAAATAAACAAAACATCTTCTACAATGCGAAAGATACAATGAACTTACTGAAGAAAAATATTACAGGATAAAAGAAAATATTTGCCAACTATACATAGATGGCAGATGAGTATCCACAATGTTTACAGAACTATCAAATTCAATACAAAAAATAAATTTTTCTGACAAAAAAAGTGGACAAGTGAACTAAATAAATTTTCTAACAAAAAAAGTGGGCAAGTGAACTAAATAAGCAGTTCTCAAAAGAAGAAACACCAATGGTTAGATAATTTTTGAAAAATTGTTTGAAATCCTTGAGGCCTCCGGGGCATGAAAATTATAACTATTTTGAGATTATGTCTCACCCAAATCAGAACTATCAGCATCAAAATAAATAACAATAAACTCTGGACAGTCCATGGTGATAGAGGAAGTCTCGTATACTGCTGGTGGTCATGTGATTGGTACACACACTCTGGAAACTTTTAAGGCAGTTCCTCAAAAAGCACAGTAGAGCTACCTTATGATTCAGCTAGTGTACTCTTGGGTATCTCTCCAAGGGATTCTAAGGCAGTGCACCCCAGGAATCCTTGCACACCTGTGTTCATTGTGTTGCTATCCATGATAGCCAAGATAAGGAGCTAGCCTTGGTGTCTATGAACAGGATAATAGAGAAAATGTGATAGAGAAATGATAGAAAAAATAGAGTTTCATTCATCCATGAAGCATGAAATTGTGTCATTTATAGCAAAACATATGGAAGCACAGATCATCACACTAAGTGAGATAATCCAGCTTAAAAAACAAAGCTAGCCCATTTTCACTACTATATGGAATTTAGATTTAAATATATGTATATATATATATATATATATATATGTATATATGTATGTGTGTTTCCCTGTGATATGAAAGTAGATTGGGGACTGTAATGGGGGAGGAAGAGGGAAGGAACAAGACTGAGTAATAGGGAAAGAAGAAAGACAAATGTATATTTTCCTTAAGCACAGATTTTGTATATATGTATGTATAGATACATATATGTGATATACATGTGGTAAGAGAATTTGGGAGAGAGTAGAATGCATAAGGGAAAGTAATGAAGAGGCTTGTATGAGCAAAGTACAATTTCATATGGGTATGGGAATGTCATAATGAATCCAAATGTTTCATATATTAACTAAAACATTGAAATGAGCATTAATAAACTACACTGTACTATTTTATAATTATGTCACCTCATCTTAATTTTTATGAGGTGTTAGGCTGTTGAATTTAGAGGAAAGTAAGATTTTGCTATTGATAGATTTTGAGGTTATTCTGCATGTTTCTTATTCTATGAGCCATTATTGTGACATCATAGTCTAGGGCCCTGAAGCACACATACTCAGCAATGACTTGCAATCCAGCATTAAATATACTGGCACATATTTTTAGTTATAGGCATGCATTTTATCAGGAAAATAAAGGCATGCAGTCAAGGAGATTACTATTTTATATTTCCTCTCTGTTGAAATCTGTAAGAAAAAGGCAGCATTTTAAATCCTGCTCCTGGGCTAATGCTGCTTTGGAAATTGGAGCCCATCTTGAACTCTCAGAGCTGAAGTATAAATTCATGTAAATTGGAATTTATAATGGAAGCAGCGTGATACCTTACTGAAGCTGCACAAGCCAAGTTCCACTTGGATACAATAAAACAAAGAGCACGGCAGACTACCCTCTGCTGTGCTTTTATTAACTTTCTATTTCCAGCCTCAGAGAGCCTGTCAGTAATGCCTGCATTTCAGTTGACTTCTCTGCAACCATTCTGCTTGATATTTGCAAGTCACTGAATGTGGTATTTTACTTCATCAACCGATGTACTTTGGAGAGACACTTGAATGTGAAGAACTGAGTCTATGACTCTGGCTCGCATAAACGTGCCCGCTGATGGAACTAAAGCATCTGCGCAGGATTGGAAGGCAGATTTTGACAGATCATGGAAATATAATGAAAGTCATCATTTATGTTCATGAACTATAAAGCTTCCATTTTCTATAGCNGAAAATGATACAGGAATGACTCTCCACTTCTATCTATGGGGATTATTAGGGAGACTGATGAGAAAAAATGTGATTAAGTAATCCAAAGCCACAGACCCATTTACTCCTGCTTATTATTTGAGGGGTCAGTTTGACACTCTCAGAAATCAGGCATCTATGTCTCAGGCTGTGCAGTTGACACATTCAATTTTTTGAAGTGCTCTACTCAGGCCATTGAGTGGGTAGCAAAGGACATTTGAATTGGGTTTTTTCTTTCATGGGCAGGGAGGCAAAATTCTCTTAGAAAAACATTAGCAAGCTGAAAAAAACACAGAAGAAAACTTACAATCCATTACTACATATTGGTTTCTCTTTTTGTCTAAGAATTTAAGATGGGTGAAATGTTTTAACACATTAATTGCCTTAACATATGTACTAATTAATCAAAAAGAAAAATTCTGTTAACCTCAATGGATGTAGAAAAAATATTTGATAAAATAAACACTTGCAATCATAGTTTAAAAAGAAAAAATAATAAAAATCTCAGACTATATACTTTTCCAAAAAGATTGTGCAAATACAGTGAAGGGTGAGACCATGGAGCCATCTAGACAGCACTGTGTCCACTGAGATTTACTGTGCAAATCTAGGGAGGCCATTGTATCCTCATGAGCAGTGCGTGTATGTGTGTATGTAGTGTGTGTGTGGGGGGTGTTGTTCTCTTCCCAGAATGAAATGAGTGCTCGGTGCTCCGTGCCTCTAGGCAGTTTTAATCTGTGGTCTCAATTCAACTAAGGCACCACAGGCACACATCTCCCTTCTGTCTCTCTGCCCCTCTCTGGCTCCCTCTCCAGCTCCCTTGCTATAGATCTCTCACTGTCACGTCAGGAGCTTTCCTGTTTATGGTTTCATATTCTGAGAAAAGGACAGATAAATTCAGACAGCCATACTCATGGGTGGGGGAGGCAGGCAAAAAACATCAGTAAATTACAATCCTAACAAAACCTTAAAGTACTTTGCTTATCAAATGAAAGCATTTTCTTGTAGTGGGCAGCAGTTCCAGCTATGACCTGGAAGCATAACCCTTGCTGAGGCTTTGGGTAACTGCCACACCTACTTCGGACCCCCCCCACCCCCCACCCCCGCGCGCGGGAGCGGAGCCTAGAGAGGAGCCGTTAGAAAGAAAGTCAGTCCGTGCNGGAGCTCTTGGTTCCTGCATCACGGACGTTGGAGGGTGGACTAAGCAGAGTTCTCCAGAGAACACCGCTGGACTGCACCTCATCTCTCCTGGACCCTGTGACCTACCCCTTTACTTACTGTAAGTTGCCCTAAATCCCTAAATAAACCTTTAGTTAACTACGTGGAGTTGCCTTAATAATTTCCCCCTATATTTTCTTTTAAAATTGTTTTTAGAACATGGATGGTGGGGTGGTTTAGAGTTTAATAATTGGATCTGCTTTTCCAAAATACCCAGGTTCTGTTCACAGCACCCACTTTGGGCAGCTCACAACTGCCTGAAATCCCACACCCAGGGGATCTGCTGCCCTCTTCTGGGCTCCTTGGCCACCTTCACTCATATGTAAATACTAACACACATATTAAAAAATACAAGTAAATCTTGTTTAAAATGTCTTAGAAAAGGGTTGGGGCTGGTAATGTGGCAAAGTGGTAGCACACCTGCCTGGAATGCTCAAGGCCCTGGATTCTATCCTCAGAACTACAGAAAGAGGAAANGCTCTTTTTAAGAAAGCCATTTTCTTGGCTGTGCCATGCTGCTGAGCTTTTTCCTCTACCTGAAGTGTCCTTAGTGCCTGGTTACCATGAAAGTGCCAATAACAGGAGAAAGAAGCTCTTAGGAAAGCAGCCACAGGTGCTCTGCCTTGGCCTCACATGGTTATGAGCTATTCTAGTTTCTCCTTCAGCTTTAAGGAGAACTAGGTCAGGTGGTCCCTGAGCATCTCCTGACAGGAATTATGGAAGGCCATGGTCTCAAGAGAAAACCTGCTTACTAGCCACACAATACTATGCATGGCAACAGGGCTATGAACAGTGCAGAGAAAGCATCCCACTCACAATCTATTGAGGTAGGCATTGTTTTTCCCTTGGGTTGGACACACCTACTCTACAGCTTTGCTTTAAGATTTATGCTTCTACTCTCAATAAAAGAGCACCACAGTTTCTAGAATGTAAAATGAGGACACCCAAGACCATCAACCAATCCAAACCATCTGTCCCATGTTGGGAAATATTATTTTAAGGTACGTTACTTTTGTTCATGTTGCATTTGTTTAANTCTGTGAAGCTGTGTTACTGTGTTTGTCTAAAACACCTGATGGTCTAATAAANAACTGANCAGCCAATAGCAAGGCAGGAGAAAGGATAGGCGGGGTTGGCAGGCAGNGAGAAGATATAGAAGGTGAAATCTGAGAAGGAAGAAGTAGCCAGAGAAGAAATAGGACATCAGGGACCAGCCAACCAGCTACACAGCCAGACACGGAGTAAGAAATAATGAAAGGTATACAGGAATAGAGAAAGATAAAAGCCCAGAGGCAAAAGCTAGATGGGATAATTTAAGTAAAGCTGGCTAGCAACAAGNCAAGCTAAGGCCAGACATTTATAATTAAGAGTAAGTCTCCTTGTGAGGTTTATTTGGTAGCTGGGTGGCGGGTCCCCTAAAATAGCAAAAACCAACAACAGTCCCAAGTCACTCTCTCTGGCATTACTAGTCCCTACTTTAAATGACCTAGAAGCTTTAGCAGAAGCTAGGCTTNGGATCTCAGGGTTGAAAACTCAGTGAAGCCTCATCTTCCTCATCTATTTGTGAAATAAGTGAGTACATAATTTTAAAGTCATGCTTGCAGTTAATCATTTACAACAATTTCAACTCAGTTAACTTGTGGTCTCACCTTTCTTTCCCGTAATCCAGGCAAAGGAGATTCTATCTCTCACAGGTCCTGTTTCTGGAACAGAAGATAATGAAGTCTGATGTTTCTAGGGCCATCAGGCACTCAATAAGTGGCAATTTCTTTGCTATTTTTCATCTTGTGCTTACTTTTTGAAAAACTTCCTCCTCAGTGCTTTATGAATTCCTTCCTATATTAGCTGGGCCCAACATATAGAAATAAAACAGACAACAAAATACAATGGCTTAAGCATAATGCATGCTTATTTGTTTTTAATTTAATTATCCAAGTAGATTTCATGGTGTGTGATGCTTTCTGGGGAGATATGAGAAAGTGCCTATTAGGCCCAGAAAGGGCATCAAAGACAGACCAAAACAAAGAAACCAACAAGCAAAAAGCACAGTAAGAATAATATCTAGCAGAGTGAACTAGCAAGTCTTTCTTGGAGTTACTTACAGGAGCATGAACGATTCAAAGTCAGCTGCTTCACCAAAAAGCCTATCTCAGCATGCTAGTGTCTTGACAATGATTCTCTGGTGCTCCTCTCACAACCTGCAGACAGCTCAGGCAGTGAAAAACTTACTGTCTAGCAACAGTATATTTACTGCTTTTGTAACCTTGGGAAGGGTCCTTGTGAAGCTTCAGTTTTCAGGAACCTCTAGAACTTTCTGTAATGCCTGCTTCATGTAAGCTTTCTTCCTCCTTTCATGAGGGAACATTTTAATTTTGATGAAACAGTTACTCAACAATTACACAAATGCAAGGGTTCTTTTTATTGCATGTCTCCATGCACGGTGTTCAGGAGGCTGAAGATGAATCCTCCTAGCCAAGGCCATCAAGTGGATTCCAGACCTAGTATCAGCTATTGTAGTAGACAGCAAGGGAGCATCCAACAAAGAGGAGACATGGAAAACAACATTTTTCTTTGTTTCCAGGGACTGGAATCCTCTCCAAGCAAGGCAGACTTGGAAATGAGATCCTGACACAATTCTTTGAAGGGGAACAGAGACTATGGATTTTGATGGGAAAGAATTGTCACATTTCAGAAAGACCTTACTGGCTAAGCTTCTTTTAATATAATGGCAGATGTGACAAGCCCTTTGCCTTGTTATACACTGAAACACATTGCCAAACACTGGTAGTTTTTGTTTGTTTGTTTTTTTCTAAAGTATTTTTCAACATTTTGCTCCTCATTTTAAGCAGCCAGAAGAATTTTTTCGTTCATATATAGACCCAAATCTTTTAAAATATTGATTTTTTAATTTTGTGTACATGTGTGGGGTTGAGGAAGGGGAGTTATATGCACC
The DNA here is from genome assembly GCA_001675575.1 of Neotoma lepida. NCBI lineage: Eukaryota > Metazoa > Chordata > Mammalia > Rodentia > Cricetidae > Neotoma > Neotoma lepida. The sequence continues at coordinate 13,937 of LZPO01118051.1, read as the reverse complement.
AGCAGAGGCCAAAAGTGTATAATGCCCCTTGGAGCTGGAGTTAAAGTGGTTGTAAACTGACCCATGCGGATGCTGGGAACTGAACTGAATCCTCTGCAAGAATAGTATGGACTGTAAACTGCTGAGCCATACCTTCAACTTTAAACCACAAATCTTGAACCCAGCACTTGTCTCTGTTTAGCACCTTGTTCCTGCTTTTAGCTGATGTCTCCTTACTCTGTCTACAGCAGGTTTGGAGATGGAACTGATCTTGTGTTCATACTATCTGGCTGATCTTAATGCTTGAAGGAAATTTCCTTCAAATTTCCTATGCTATAAAGTAAGAAGTAAAGAAAAGTTTATAGAATAGAGAAAGGCAAAATCCCAGAGGCAAAAGTAGATGGGATAACTTAAGTTAAAAAAAGCTGGCTGGAAACAAGCCAAGCTAAGGCTGGGCATTCATAAGTAAGAATAAGTCTCCATGTATTCTTTTGGAACTGGGTGTTGGGCCCCCAAAGAGCAAAGAGTAAAAGACTGACTACATTGCCTTGCTTTCTGTGATCTACATTGGACACAGGAATATTTTTAATTGTGAAGTAGACCTATTAAGAAATGCTCATATATTTTCAATAATTAATTGAAATTTATTACCTCATTCCTATTGATACAGATGATAATTAATTATAATTTATTTTTATTTTACTGTTTCACAACTGCAGCTTTTCTAAGGTACCTGTAAGAACTTGCTCTTGCATGGAGCCATACACACTTAAACATTTAGTAAATGTGTGAATTTCAGTATTCTGTTAAGTTAAAAAATGACATTTTGTACCCTTAAGATGACATTAAGGCTCAAANATGTCAAGTGATGCCTAGTGATGATGATGACNATGGTGGTGGTGGTGGTGATAATGATAAGAGATTTATAGATATATGATAGATATATGATATATAAATAGATGATAGATAGATAGCTATAGATAGATAGATGATAGATAAATAGATAGATAGATAGATAGATAGATAGATAGATAGATAGATAGATGATAGAGATTATTTCTTATCAACTTGACACAAACAACAGTTACCTGGGAAGAGAAAATCTCAGCTGAGAAGTTGACTCCATAATATAAGCCTGTAGGGAATTTTCTTTGTTAAAAATTTGTATGTGAGGGCTCATCCCATCATGAGTGGTGCCATCCCTAGGCATGTGGGCTTGGGAGTGTACATGAAAGGAAGAAGAGAAGTTCACTAAGCAGCATTTCTCCATGTTTTCTGTTTTAAGCTCCTGCACTGAGTTCTTGCTTTGTTGTCCCTCTGTATGAACATGGAGTGTAAGCCAAACAAACTCCTTCCTCCTCTAAAAAAAAAAATTCCTATGCTAAATACCCATCCTATATGTGAGCATATTCAGTAGTCAGAGCTTTGTAGGTCAGTAAGCTGTGAATAGTCAGTCCTTGTACTCAGGATTCATGTGCTTTACTTTTACATGAGGCTGGAGAAGCTTATTGTCCTCTTTTGTCATATAAGGACACACACAGCAAATGCAATCAGAAGTAGAGTCTGCTGCTGCACAGATCTTCAATGTTCCAGCCTCCACAGCTGTGAGAAATAAACTTCATTCATTTGTAAGCTATTTAGCACGTTGTGTTTTGTTACAGAATCCTGTACATACTAAGACATTATANANTGCACAGTTGATACTGCTCAAAATGAGTAAATGAAGAAACTGCATCTCTTTCCATTCCAAACAGTGTCTTCACATCCTGGGTGTCTGGTTCTTCAAGCTATGATTTCTTCCTAACTGCACTTATTTTTATACTTTTAGGGGAAGGCAATAGAGTGGGCCTGTACTAGTCAAACTGCAATATCAATCTCTGAACTTTTAGGTAGTGTTCCAAGGTCAGGCAGTGCCTTTTGCATTTTTATACTATTTGGAAATCTCTCAATTTTACTATAACCTGCACATACTATAATAGAAATGTGAAATTCACATATAATCTGGAGAAAATTTAAAAGATATAGCAGAAACTTCCTGTTTCTAGTTATTGAGTTTTGACCCACATTTTCTATTTTTGCTCTCTTGTAAGAATACCCTGGAGAAAAGAAAAATGGTAGAAGATGGGGAAGGCTGTGATTTTGGCAGCAGGTGAGTCTTCTTTGGAAACCCGGCCTGCATTTGTCTGTTTAAATTCTTGCTGTGCCTGAAACTCGACTCTTTGTAAATCAAGGATATTCAATGCAAAAATTAAAGTGTGCTGAAAGACCCACTAAGGGATGATATACAGAAAATGTGTGAACTTTTTTGCATGCTCAAGCAAACCTCCCTGGAATTCTCTAAACTGATATTTGTCCACCTTCAAACATGTCCCCCAAGTTATATATTTAAATTTTCATTTTTGCATATGTGTTGCTTTAATTTTTATATTTACATGCTAAGCAATTTGCATATGTAAATTTTCTTCCTATTATATTATAGATAGAAAGCTATACACACACACACACACACACATACACACACACACACAATGTATATGGCTTTTTGTGCATTTGAGCTGTATATTCTCCATGAGATCTGCAATATTTCCTGTGATAGGCTTCATTAATAGTTATTAAATGCAGCCATTTGAATGAGAATGGCCCTAATAGATTCCTATATTTGAGTACTTGGTCCGTAGTTGGTGGAACTGTGTGGGAAGGATTAGGAGGTGTGACCTATTAGAGGAGGCATGTCCCTGGGAGTGTATTTTGAGGTACCCTTTCCAGTGTCCCTTTCTCTCTGCTCCATGATTGTGTCTCAAGTTATAAGTTCTCAGCTACTGCTCCAGGACCATGCCTGCCTGCTTGCCTACATGCTCCTTGCCATGAGATTCATGGACTCTACCCCTCTGAAACCATAAGCCCCAAATTAAATGCTTTCTATCTCTAAGTATCCTTGGTTATGGTATTTTATTACAGCAATAGAAAAGTATCTAAGAAACTAGAAAATATAGAGACAGTATCATTAGAATTTAACATATAATATTGCTGTAATAAAATGCCCTGGTGTAATTGATGGTGATGAAGTCAGATACATTATGTAAGCATGAACAAAGTGTGATTTAGGGTACAAAAAGGGTAAAGTTAAAGAAAACAGAGNAAAATCAGTAACAGTCAAAGAGCTGACACAAATAAGCAGCAGGTACTCCAAGGGCTGAGGACAGGTGTGGAAAATTCTTGAATTCAACAAAATCTATTCACCTTTCTTCTAAATCCCTTCCTCTCTCTTACAAACACACACACACATATACACACACACAGATACACACATATACATACACACACATACACACACATACATACACACATACACACACATACACATACATACACACATACACATACACACACACATACACATACATACACACATATACATACACACACATACACATACACACACACATACACATACATACACACATACACACACACATACACACACACACACACACA
>LZPO01118049.1:3472-31880 GCA_001675575.1 Neotoma lepida | reverse complement strand
TATAGTATTCTTTGCTTCTATTTCAACAATAGTAGGAAGCCTCTGTTTGGGTACCTCCCTGTCCCAAATGGTCCCCAGGGAGGCACAAACACAGGAGAGACTCTAGGGGCTTACAGAGATTGCACCCCTGGGATCAACCAAGTGAGCCCCAGTTCCTACAGGAAGGTTTTCTTTGTAGGATTGTTGTTGAGGCCCTTATGATGGAAAAGCTACCTTCCAAGTCAGACTTTATTAAAATCAAGATTAATGATGGCAGATTTTCCATTTGGCTTTTAATTGCACAAAACAGCAAGAATCCAAAGAAATTCAGCTAAACGCTGAGCTTCCTTGCTGCATCTTTATCTGTTTCCTGTGAACTTTCTCCATACAGCTCTGGGAGATTATAAATACTTATGGCTTTGCCTTGTGATTTCTGCTCTCCTGAGGGTGTTGGGTTAGAATGAAACACTGCAATTTCTTTGTTTCCCTGTTCTTTATTGTTCATGTCATGCACTGGGTTTGTTTGAGTAACATTTAACACTTGGAGTCTGTCTGGATAATTACTGCCTTTGCCTCATGGTACATACTCTCAAGGAAATGCAAGATGAAAGCACTCTGAAATGACTGGTGGGACAAAACATGAGGAGTACCACAGGCGTGATGGTTTAAATATCCTGCTGAATTTTGAGAGGATATAAGAATCATTGCAACAGGCTGTGTGATTCATATATTCGTAGCAGGATGTAAAAACCATAATTTCTGAGAAGTGGTGGGGACTAAAGACTGCTGGGTTCTTCATAGGGCTACTGCCTTCTCAGCCATGAAGTAAACAAGAGACAACTGTTTACTTGTCTGCAACATTTCCAGTGCAAATTTTAAATTTTTCCACAGAAAGGACAGCATTCATAGGAAGACTGATCATGAAAAAATTGCACGTTATTGTGGGTAAAAGCAAGGGAGACTCAGGACATTGATTAGCAGAGGCTTTGTTGTTAAGATGAGGACTAACTAGTATTAAAATTTCACACACAACCAGATAATCAGAGCCTGAAAGACAATAGGTTTTTCTCCTCTCAACAGAATGTCACTAATATGATGGCTCTTTCTCCAACTGTGAACCTGAAAACATCTTTCTAGATCACAGACATCTGTGTGAAGGAAGGGTAGTACTTGACAGTATTTTTTTATTTGTAAAGTATCTTGTCCTGCAAGAATTTCTAAGACAGTTTCCAAAACATCACACCTAGTCCAGATGTTATCAAATCTCAGTGTTTCCTCATTGTTCCTTCTTCCTTTGTTCTCCCCAGTGCAGTGGCCTACTGTATTTCCCACCTCCCTGCCAATAGCCCTTAACAGCATTTGTCATACCTTTTAAGCACATGCTTGGATTTAATCAGGTACCTTCTGCATACATGGCCTTGATCCAAAGAAGTAAATTTAATCAAAATAATTTCACCAGGCCGAGTTGGCAAGATATTACCTTCATATCAAGGCAGTCAGGTGACATTTACTCTCTGTCCACCTTATTCCTCAGAGGAATTCAGGATAAAGCATTCTATGTTCTTAGAAAGAACATGTGTACCCACACATTACTTTATGAATCTACATGTCTATATCTAGATAATCAGTGAGAAAGTATTTTCCTTCCAATATCCCCTTCTCCTTTTTTCCTTTTTGACAACATTTGGAGATGAAGGAAGTTGAGCATTCTTATGATGCTTTTTTAATTCATACCCAGACAAACAGTGTCTCAGTGATGGGGATATATCCCAACAGTTTTCATTTTCTTATTCTTGGCTCTCTTAATTCTTTGTCCTGACCAACGCCCCCTAGTTTTTCTTTGGTATTCTCATCACTGCATACAATGGATTCCAGCTTCATCTCTCCAACTTATAGATGGCCTCCTTGCCACCTCCAGATACCTGTCCTAACCAGTCTTGTGGTGTGTATGCCTGTGTGGAACTAACATCAAATAAGCATATCCTTGGGCTGGCTAGTAAAACCCGTACACGAGGAAGACAGGACTAGAGTGTCTGTGATCTTCTTGAGTTCTGTAGGGTGCTGTAGAAAGGTTACAGGCTTAGGGTCCAGTAGGGTTCTACTAGTATGGGCCTTGTGACCTCAATTGTCTATTTTCTCATTTGTGAAGGGGAAAACTGTAATGTGGGTGTTAGGTCCACCCTGGGAGATGGGGCCACACAGGTGGGGCTCCAGACCTTTCTCTCAGTCAGAGCAGTTTAACTTCAGAGAGAGTTACATTTTGTTTTTCTTACTATCCCAAATTTTGAGCAATTTAATTAGTTTTTAACACACGGTGGCAATAAATATAGTATTTAGTATTAGATTTAGATTTAGCATTCTATCTACCATTTTTCCCCCTTGGTAAAAATGCTCTCAGTTCCCTTCTGCTGGGAGCACCTCTGTGTTATCCCTCCGCTTTCCACTTCTCTGGGGGCTCCAGCTACAGCACCTCGGGCCTGGGAGTAACAGCTACTGAGGGTGCATCATTTCAAATTATCACATTGATAATTTCGGCCCCCACACTTCCTCTCCCCACTCCATATCCAAGGATCTCTACTGGCATCTCCCTTGGATATCTCAAACTTAATCATACCGTGACCCATAATGTCATCATGATCTTTCTCTCTCCAAGTCTGTTTTTCTTTGCAGGGCACCTGCATCACTGAATGACACTTGATTCTTTTCTGTGATTCATGTCATAAACCTAAGGAAGCCCTTAATGTTTGCTGCCCTTGTACTGTACTAAACCCTGCTCATGGTACATCTTAAATGCTTGGGATTAGTTTCCGAGAGGTCGAAGTAAAAGCCTTCTGCGAAGTCTGTTTGCTATAGGCCATCCGATGAATCTTCTAATACAGAGCTGGTTAATTCTTCACCCCACCTTGCACCTCTCCCATCTTTTCAGTGACTTCCTACTGCTCTTGGGATCAAGGCTCAAAACTCCTTAGCACATCCTATCAGCTTCTCCTCACCTCTTTCAGCTTCATTTTACACCAGGCCCTGGTGCCTGCAGCGTCTTCTACCTAACTGCTATGTCCCTCTTTTTCTGGTTGACTCTTTCATTGTTTAGAATTCAGCTTCTGCTTGAGAAAACTTACGCTGTCCTCCAACTACATGAGTCACTGTGTCATATGATTTGTGATACACAATGCATTTGTCTGGATGTAATGTTTGTTAGCTTGTTTCTCCCAAGAGATCAGAAAACTCCCCAAAGAGCAGGACCTTGACTGTTTTGCTAGCACTGTATCCCTGGCATTGAGCACAGTGCCTGGCACACAGCTACACCTTGAAAATCTGTAATGCCTCAGGATCATGAATTTCAATTTTTTTTGTCTTGCCCTTTTCCACTAGAATATTTTTAAACAATATGTAATCTCATGAGAAACGATTTTTTTTTAATGTTTCAGGTAACAGGCAGAACCAACCCAGAGCACTGACATTGAAGCAGGTTTGTTTAGTATCTTCCAGATGTATTTTCATCTTCTTTAAATACTAGTCACTCAACAAACACCATTGCATGAGATACCTTCCACATAGTGTAAAGTATAATGGAGAAAGAGAATGAGATTCTTGATTGCAAGAAACAGAGAGATTCACATGCGAACACATGATAAGTGATGGAGGAAGGTGTGGGTGACAAATGAAATTTGCATAGGAGGGTTAGAAGGCTTCTAGGAAGGAAATCAGAGACTATTTCAGTAGAATTATGAGAGGGAAGGGGGAAAGAACATCTGAGCAGGGAGTTGGGTTGTGAAAAGGTACAGAGGTTAAATAGGTAATGGGGAAATCGCTAGGATGCTGGAAACACTAGAGCCTGGGATGTGAGTAAGAGTGAGTGAGAGACAAAAGTGATTAGACTGAACAAGACTTGGAGGTGATACCTAGTGTATGTGTGGACCTCTTCCAAACTATTCCAAGCATTCTTAATCTTCTGTACGATATTACTCTGAATTATTAGGTATTTGTAATAAAGGATACTAGGGCAGGTTAAGGTAGGAATGATGTACTCTCATATACTGTGTCATCATGAATATTATGGTATCTAGTCAGTGCTCTCCAAATGCATCAACAACCACTTCTCATGGGACGTTAAGAAAAACCAAGTGCAAGGTACAATTTAGAAAGTGATGGCAAAGCGATAAGGCGCAAGGGATAGGGAACAGGAATGACAGCACAAGCAACAAGAAGCACCCTGAAGACATGGCCTACCTTGTGTTCTGAAACACACTCTAGCTGCATTGTAGAGACCTAATTAGTGGAAGGGAAACATGGCGGCAGTCTTTGAGGTATGGATTTAAAAGGACATTGAAAAGAGGATAGCAGTAGGAATAGAATGGGGTAGAAAAGGCCGTGTTCAGAAGATTGACTCAATAGGCTCTGGCATTCTCTCATGTGAGGAGCTTCAAAGGGCTCTAAGAAGGCAAGGATCTTAGGATAAAGATGCTTTTACAATGGGGAGACAGTATCAACGGACTCAGGAAATGCAGATGAACAGCATTGAGGTTGAAGGTGATGTGCACATTCTCACAGAAACTGATTTGTGGAGGTAGACAGGAGGCCACTGGAAATATGGGCTTGTAGGCAAAATCAAAAGAGCAACAATAGATACAAATAGTACTTAAAGCACACAAGCTTCTGACCTAAGATTATGTGCATTAATGAGGTGGTGATGGTGCACCCTTTAATCCCAGCACACNGGAGGCAGAGGCTGGCTGATCTCTATGAGTTCATCATAGGGTCATCCTGGTCTACAGAGCAAGTTCTAGGATAGCCAAGGCTACACAGGGAAACTCTGTCTCAAACAAACAAACAAAAAAGATTATCTACATTAGCTGTATACTAACAGATGCTTCTCCACAATATGGTATTCATCATATTAATAAATATTAATACTGATATATGATACTATCACATCATAAAGTATGTTATAAAGTACTTCTGCTTTATAATTGAGGAAATGAAGCCACAATGAGTCTGCTTAAGTAGATCACGGTGAGACAATGAGTGGGGGAGTCANAATTCTAATGCAGGTCTGAGGCTGGGTTTCAGCCATGATTCAAATACCGCCCATCATATATGGTGCTGTTGGAATCACCAGCATGCAGTGAAGCCAGAAGAAAGGCACAGAAATTTGTAGTGTGNGTTCAAAAGAGTAAAGAAACCCTCCAGGATCTAGACACATAAAGACACATGTACTGAGTGCTGTGAAGACATCAGATATGTAAGAGGATATAGACATGGAACCAAAGAGAAGAAACACAAAGGAAGTGTGGAAGTACCAAGTGTGGTTTCTTATTTAGCCAAAGGCATCTACTGTATTTATCAATATGCAGAGAACCATGAACATACTGGAAGAGAGTTCTGAGGCAAGTGGTGAAATAGAAACGTGACTGTGAGTGGGAGAAGTCATGGAAACAAAAGAGATAAACTGTTCTCAGGAAAGTGAGAAGGAGCACTAGGAATAAAGGAAGAGGTGATGGGAAAGTCAAGACCACAGAGGAGCAGAAAGGCACTGGGAGAAAACTAGACAGCAGTTGCAACTCCAACTCCAGCTGCCCAGGAGTCAGATGAGACCCACACCGCAAGCATGAAGTTAGTCCAGAGAGTACAGGAAGCCACATGACAACAGGGATCCCAGTCAGAAGACAATCTAAAGGCAGTGCAGAGATTTGCAGTGCAGCCTAGCTTAATGGCAGAGACCCAAGGCATTGCTCACCATCTCTAGAGTGCTATGCCCAGGAGCCATCTGAGAGTGGGCCTACTATTAGGGGCCAAACCACGCCAGGGCTCACAAAATATAGAACAACCATAAATTAGGGTGCCTAGTAAACTCTGCCACAGTGTCTCGGTAGGAGACAGCTATGACTGACTGTCATGGGGAGGGCAGATCTGTCACAAGCCCAGTGAAAAGTTTAAAAAGCTAGGAGTGCAAGCCATGGTGGGCAGAATGGTTGTGTGCTCCACTCGTGCTCCACTCTCTGTAGCAAATGTGAGACTAGTCATATGTGTGTGGTTTATTATGGGTCCTAGTCTGAAAGAACTGAGACCAAGAACACTTAATTACTTGGTTCGTACATTTCACCCTACCCCTCCACCCCCCATCCAGCTCAGAACTCAGTTGTCTGTTTGCCAGCCACACTTGCTGAGGCATTTGGAGATATGCCATAGCTTAGACAGTTGTCACAACCCCAACTTCACAAACTAAGGCTCCCAGAGAGAATAAATGGCTGCCCAGAGGGTTGTGGTATATTCAAAATCAAGCCTTGTAGTGCAAGGCAAGGCCTGTTGCAAAGCAGACACACATGTATAATGCACCATCCTGTTCAGTGAGAACTAAGAGAAATTGTAAACCTCAGCTGAGACCACCATCTAGGAGGAATCTTCTCTCATCCAAGGTAAGAGGAGACTTTATTTTTAAATTGATTTTTCTTTTCCTTCTTACTATTATCTAATATATGCATCCCTATATACTTTTAAGCTGGATTTTTTTCATCCTATCCTTTATCTTCTCACTTTTTTCCATTTTTACTTTCTTCTTTTTTCAAAAAAGTATTTTCCTTTCCTGCCATCCTTTAAAATTATCTTATCATTAATTTTACATTCATTAGTTTAAAATATTTATCTTATTTTTAACTCTGTGTATGTGCATGTGTGCATGAGTATAGGTGCGTGTGGAGGCCAAATGGCTTGGATTCCCTGGAGCTGGAATTAATAATATAGATGGTTGTGAGCTGCCTGATGTGAGTGCTGAGAACTGAACTTATACCCTCTGAAAGGGCAGTGTTTGAATGAGAATGACTCTAATAGGCTCATATATTTGAAGACTTGGTTCACAGTTGATGGGACTGTTTGGGGAGGATTAGGAGGTGTGAACTTGTTGGGGTAGGTAACTCACTGGGGGCAGACTTGGAGATTTCAAAAGACTAGTGCCCTTTTGAGTTAGCACTCTTTACTTCCTGCCTGTGGATATGAGCTCTCAGCAGCTGCTCCAGCACCATCACCATGCCCGAATGTCTGATGCTGTGCTCCCAGCCATGAAAGTGATAGTTTTTCCTTTCTTTCTCTCTGTCAGAACAACCGTGGCTGTCCTGGAACTCGCTCTTTGACCAGACTGGCTTTTAACACAGTGATTCCCCTGCCTCTGCATCTTGGGAGGTGATAGATTCTTATCTCTCTTGAACCATAAGCCCCAGAGAAACCCTTTCTTCTATAAGTTGCCTTGGTTGTCCATGGTATTTTATCACAGAAATAGAAAAATTGCTAAAACACACTCTTAACTGCTGAGCCCTCTCTCCAGGGCCACATTCATTAATATTTTATGTTTTTGTTTATTTATTATAATTTTATCCTTTCCTATCATTGGTAGTATACCTGTTTTAAATGCTTTTTTAAACCATATTCCCATATCTTGTTTGTTTTTGTATTGTTGCTATGGTTTGTTTTCTCCTCTCTGAGAATCATGTCCTTAGGAGAAAGTGCTCGTAAACTCAGATAAACAGAAGAAATATTCATCCCAATAGATGAGCAAATCTCAAGTACAAGAAATACAGTAAAACAAGGTAGCATCACTTATGTAAGAATTGGTGCTCTCCTTCTACCATGTGGATGCTGGGGATCAAACCCAGGTCATCAAGCATGAACACAAGTGCCTCTCCCTGCTGAGCCATCTCACCAGTCCCGATCTTACATAATTCTTCAGTAACCAGATTAAAAAATATTGAAGTGAATTAAGTATTGGGTAAACAATAAAAAAATCCCTAATTTTAAAAAATGATGAATGAAATCAAAGAAAATATAAACAATCTGCTGAATGAATTAAAAAGTAAATACAGGATTTGAATGAGCAATTCAAAAGAGGCAGAAAGGAGGTAAACTGAAATCTCAGAAACAAAAAAGTCAACGACCCAGATAAAAACTCTTTAAAAGATTCACCAACAGACAAAGTGGAAGGAAGACTGTCCGAGTGTGAAGATAAGATTGATGGATTATTACATTCAGATAGTATGGAAGAAAAATATAACAAGACATACATGGCATAAAGAATGATTAAAATGCCCATATTGAAAATAACTAATACTGATGAAGGACCAAAGACGCATTCTAGATGTAGAGAAAACAAATTTGATGAATATGAGAATTTCCCTAAATCTTGGGAAAGATAAGGACATGCAGNTACAGGCAGTGTTCAGAACCCCAAACATATATAGCCAGAAAAGCTCTTCACATGACATTATGAACTACCAAAAGTATATAATGAAAAATAATGTTGAAAGCTGTAACAGAAGTGCAAGTTCCTTATAAAGGCACACTCATCAGAATGGCATCAGATTTTGCAGCAAATCCTCTGAAGGATGGGAAGGCACTCAATGACAGGGTGGGGGCAAGTGAGAGAGAGTGAGCTACCTAGTTTATTATTTGAAGTAAAGCCATTCTTAGAAACTGAAAGGGAAATAAAACCTTTCAATATAAGTATAAACAAAGAGGAATAGGTGACAGCTACACCAGAATTATAAATCATGCAGAAAGTAATCCCACAGATAGAAAAAAGAAAGAAAAATGTAAGAAGAGCACAGCAGTGAATAAGCACACCAGGAGAGCAGATATTCAAATGGCAAATAGGAGCATATCGAACATGATTAATTCAGTGAACCATCAAAATAAAGGACAGAAAAAGAAATGAATATAAGTTATTAAAGCTATCAGAAGAAAAATAAAGTGAAAGAAAATAGTACACAACTTTCAGTACTAACCCTTAATATAATGTCCTTAATTTTCTGATTGAAAAAATGAAGAATGGTTAACTAGATTAAAAACAAGAACCCCATAATTCATTGCCTCTAAGAAATTCATCTCTGAATGATACTTAAAGCATATGGATATTTAAAGCAATTAGGAGTAACTATATTCATACCCAACAAACACACTTCAAGACAAAATTTGTCAGAAGAAGACACAGGTTATGGTTACTACATATTGATAAAAAAAGCAATTCATCCAGAAGATAAGACTTTTGTGTACACACACACACACACACACACACACACACACATACACACACACATGCAGATGCACATGTATGTACAAAACACTAAATTTCATAACAAAAACCACAGGGTATAAAGGGACAGATAGGTCATAATACAAATACAGTGGGTGAGAATACTATATTCTCATCTATAGATAGGTCACTCAGACCACAAAAGAAATGAACATATACTGGACTTATTTAGACCACAAGCCTAATAAACTGAGCCATTTATATAGGATTCTATTTAATAGCATACACATTTTTTTCATCAACACTTGGATCTTTCTCCAAAACAGACCATATTTTAGGACATAAAGCAAGTCCTTGCATGTATAAGAGCACTGAAATATCAGACTATAATAAAGTGAAACCACAAGTCAACAGCAAAAGAAATTATAGAAGTAAAAAAACACAGAGATTGAACAATGCATTTTAGAGGGATTAATGAGTCAATGAAAGGAAAATAGAAAAATTCTTAGATTCAAGTGAAAATGGAAACAAAGGGGCTGAGATATGACTCAGTGGATAAGAACACATACTGTTCTTGAAGAGGACGCATGTTCAGTTTCCAGTATTCATGTCAGGTAATTCACCACCAGAACAGGAGCATCTGATGCTTCTGGCCTCTATGGTCTCCTACACTTGTGTGCACATATTCACACATAGACACACATAATTAAAAACAATAAAAAATCTTAAAAATACAAAAATGGAAACCAGAATATCAGAAACCCTGAGATACACCAATGCAGGGTAGCTTATAGCTTTGAGTGACTACATTAAAGTAATAAATTAACAATGTAACTCAAGGTCTCAGCGAAACAACTAAATCCCAAGTTAGCAGATATAAATAAAAACCAGAGAAGCAAACAATGTTCACACAAAAGAATAAAGCAAAGATCGATGAAACAAAGAGTTGGTTCTTTTAAAGGATAAAATTGATGAATCCTTAGCCAAACTAACTGAAAGAGAGAAAAGACTCAGATAAATAAATAAACAGGAAAGGAGAGAGAGAGAGAGAGAGAGAGAGAATAGACACTGACAGGTTTATTAAGGAGTGTATTTTTTAAAAAAAATATTATGAATTTTATGTGTATTCATGTTTTGCCTACATGTATATCTGTACCACACAAGTGCCTGGTGCCTGAGGAGGCCANAAGAGGGCATCAGATCCCTGGAACTCGAGTTACAGACAGTTGTGGGCTGCCATGTGGGTACTGGGAATCAAATCTGTGTCCTCTGGAAGAGCAGCAGTATTCTTAACTGCTGAGCCATCTCTCCAGCCCATCACTTAAGAATATTTGAAAACTTAAATTGCAGTACATTAAAAAATATGTAAGACATAGCCAAATTCCTAGACATAACTGAGGATCCTCAGATCTGTTCTGGAAGTAAAACAGAGAGCATGAATGTGATTTAGTAAGAGATTCCTGAAAAGAAGAATTTTTTCAAAGGAAAACACTTGCAAAATTCTTCACATAAGCAATTAAACAAACCAATCCCCACACTGTTGATATAGTATTCATTTTCTTAAATGAAGTTTTTCTTAAAACTTAAACAACCTTGTTGTGTGTGTGTGTGTGTGTGTGTGTGTGTGTGTGTGTGTGTATACACATGTATGTATTTACTTATTTTGTATTGCTAGTGATCGAATCCTTGGCCTTGTACATGCCAGGTAGACACTCTGCCACTACGTTACATCTCAGTCCACATTTATTTTTTAAACTACAATTTCACACTTAGATATTTAGAAACATAAGAGATATGTCTAAAAATTCTCATTCATAGAATATGTCTTAATTTTACTTGCAAAGGTGAAAAAAATNATACATTACCTTTGAAACTAGCAGTGCAATGATTTCTTTCACAGTGTTGTCAATCAAATCATCTATTTTTGAATGGTACTGTTGCTAGGTTTTAAAAGATAAAATGCATTAGTAGATACAGACATGAATTCTTTGTTGTAAGTCACAACTGCTCTAAAGCTACTAGTTATGGCATATCAAATTTACTTAAAATGGTCATTTTGTATATTAAAAGAACAAAGCTGTGACAATGATCCACCCAGCCAACACTTTTTACATTGCGGTTGGAAAATTTTCCCATGTGCACTGTTGAGTTAAGCAGCTAATGGGGTTATTACGGGGGTTGAATTGAGTTCTTATCCTTATTCAGGCAGAGGAATGTGAAGGGTACTTTTTGTCTTCTCCTCTGTAATGAAGGTGGCCCTGTATTTTTCTAAAGGGTTGGTTTAGCCAGAGAGGCAAGGAGACTCAAAAAAGATTTAATTAATACAGCATTTCATGTCTGACAACTCTCATTCATAAGTTATTTTAAATGTGCCCTAGAAATAAAATGCACTCCCGATTGTTCTCCCTAAAAGGACTTTTTGTCAGCTCAGGAGCAGCAGTGTATACAATTCTTACGACATGCTCAAGCAAGGGCAAAATTAAAATTTCATCAACAAAAGGGAATAGATGGTAACAAATTAATCGGCCATAAAAGGTATAATGAAACGACACTACGCCCCGTAGCTTTATTACTGCTTCCTCATGAACAAGATGTCTTTAAATAAATACAAAAAAGATGTATTTAAAATAAACCTGAAAGACTCCTGCTTTTGCTTTCTTTGGAGAGATTACTAGAAGGTTCCTTTATTAAATTAGCAGAAGCTTGGGCTTCCGTGGCATATGTAGGCACATCTATTTAAACTGTAATTCATTCTTTGGAAGCATTTATCTGACAGCAGATTGTCCCCAATGGCCACTTCACAGAAAATGCGACTTGTAAAGACTAACCCTATCCTGATGATCTAAGGCTTCTAGGAACAGAGAGCATAATGCACAGACTAAAAGTACTCGTGGCAGGATAAACATCAGACCAACTTCACAGCTGCCAGCTGAATGGTTCCCTAAGTTCTATGTATTTGAAAGCTATTTTTTTCTTTCTTCGGAAAACATGTCTCAAAGTTTCCACACAGAACAAAACATCAACTCAGGCTTGCTTTGGAATACGAGGGAATGATCCCCACAGCCTCAAGGGATCTAATAGTTAGAGTGGTCATCACCTACTTGTGTAAATAATGAAGCATAATGCTGAAGCTTCCAAGTTATTCTTTCTTTGATTCCTCTCTCTCTCTGTGTCTCTCTTTCTCTCTGTCTGTCTCTCTGTCTGTCTCTGTCTCTCTGTCTGTCTCTGTCTCTGTCTCTGTCTCTGTCTCTCTCTCTCTCTCTCTCTGTGTCTCAAATGAACGACATGCACATGACCACTGAGCTTTCTGGGTGTGTACTGCTTGTCTGGTTCACTTAAAGCCTTGCTGACTCCCAGAGCCTTGTTCCCCAGAGGACAAAGAGAACGGGCATTGGGCATAGCGGGTGAATTTACACCGGAGGAGAGTTGGAATGTTCATTGTTGACAGAGGAAATGAGATAATAAAGGAAAACAAAGTTGAAGCAAAAGAGTGAAGTTCAGCCAAACAAGCTGACTGGTAGGTAGTCGAGATTTATGTAAACAGTTAATGCTCTGAGCCATGAGCATGCTTCAGGGCCAAGGAAATGGTTTCAGTACTCTAAGTGATTTGTAGGGTGAGACCCAACAGACACCCTTGCAAAAGGGCCTCCCAGCTCCAGCCAAAAGCTGCACAAGTAACTGGGTGGTGAAAAGCTTATGCAAATGAGTTCTGCCTCTCCCCTTTCATGTCCCTGCTCCAGACCTGTGTCTGTGCAGCACAAAGGAATGAAGCAGCAGTCATGGCCCCGCTGTGGGGGTGGAACTGGAAAGATACAGAAGATAGGCATGCAGCACCANACATCCCACTAAAAGGGAAAGCACTCTACAACAGGGAGGTGTTACTGAGGCATGCAGACTCTCAAAGGAGTTCTTAAACATGCCTTGGCCTCAATGNTTTACTTGCCACATATTCCATATTTCAACTCTTTAAGTACTTTTTAAAAATTTTTACTTCATTTATTCTTATGTNGATGGGTGTTTTGCCTACATGTATGTCTGTGCATTACTTGCATGCTTGGTGCTGCAGGAGGCCAGTAGAGGGCATACATTTCCTGGGTCTGGAGTTATAGATGGTGTGAACCAACATATGGGTTCTAAGAATTGAACTCAGATCCTCTAAGTACAGCCACTGCTTTTAACAACTGAGCCATCTGTCCAGCTTCTATATTTTAACTCTTAAGNAACAAAATATCTTCAGAATGCTATTACATATAAGATAGAAGAAATTTACATGTTAAATTTTTGCATTGGATTAATTCTGGCAATTCTTAAAGTCAGTGATGAGCTACTCAAGAAGCCATTTATCCTCTTAATGAAAGGCTCAGAAAGTCAAGGCGTTCAAGAAATTCTGATAATGTCAACCTTTGGGTATACTTTCTTTGACCCCTGATCTAGACATAGAGAGGGAGAAGAAAAGAAAGGAGGAGAGATAGAAATGGATGTATAAGAATGAGTGGAGTTAAATTGAAAAACAAAAGGATCAAAATGTATATATCTTTAATGTATTATTCCAGAGGCCAACAAATATAGGAGCTCACTAGATTAACACAATATGGGAGTCTGCTGCTCTAAATGCATCCCATCATCTGGGAACACCAGCTAGGATGTAGTGTGAACATCTATATTTTATGTATTCATTCTGCAAAGAAACAAACCATATGTATGGGTTATATGGGTATGCCAATGTAGTTAAAAGAAAGCTAGTAAGTTATTCAATAGACCTGGCAGCTTTCAAAGATTAAAAAGTAACACTCTAAAT
Source organism: Neotoma lepida (assembly GCA_001675575.1). Lineage (NCBI taxonomy): Eukaryota > Metazoa > Chordata > Mammalia > Rodentia > Cricetidae > Neotoma > Neotoma lepida. Next base: position 18,084 of record LZPO01118049.1, on the reverse strand, counting down.
CACAAAATAGCAACAAATAGAATTTTTCTGCAAAGCTATTTTTATTGCCTAAGCTAAAACTGATACGTTTTCCCTTTCAATGAACAGATAAGATTGTTGATAAAAATTTGGAAAGTTTTTGTCCTCCACTACAAAAACTTCTATAAATGGTGTGTGTGTGTGTGTGTGTGTGTGTGTATGCACGTGCACATGCAAATGTATGTACAGGTGTGTATACACATGCATGTTTGGGTTAGAGGACAACCTTGGGCCATTCTTGAGGAGTTTTTCACCTTTTTTATTGATACAGGGTCTCTCATTGGTCTGAGGATGTCCAATTTGATTAGACATGCTAGCCAACAAGTCCCAGGGGCCCTTCTGTTTCTGCCTCCCTGATCTCAGAGTGCAATCCTGNACCCCACGCATTTGCAGGTGCTTTCAGGGAATTGAATTCAGGTCCTTAGGCTCACAAAGCAAGCACTTTGCTGATCTCCCCAGCTCCAAAAACTCTACAAATTCTTTTAAAAAACATTTACACTTATTTATTTTAAAATATTATTAGACTATTTCAGGTTGGACTGCTAGTCCTAAGTACCACACTGTTGGCAGAGTGTAGTTCAGTTGCAAGCTGATTTTCTTTTCCACATCTGCCCTCAAAAGCAAAAGGTTATATTTTTCTTCTTCTGAGAATGAACCTCAATTTACATTTGGACAATCATTTAGAAATCCTTGCTTCAGAGCCTAGGAATATTTAAAATCCTGACATTGCTACACTCAGATGGATATCATCGTTTCACTGGACTGTTCACATGCAAATATAATAGAAATATAGACTAACCAAATGCCAGTGCAACCTAGACTTTGGCCCTTCTTTTGACTTGCATTTTAGTAGGATTGGTTTGCTTGTTCTGGAAATGGGAACATTCCCCTTTAATTGATAACTAATCCTGTAGACGCAAGACCCCTTGCTCACCTGAGCTACTCATTAATTTGTTCACATTCTCACATCTTCATTCACAGTCAATGGGACCAGGGAGAAGTGGCTCTGAGGGCAGACGAATGTCTACACTATAGGTAGTCATCTGCTTTTCTATAGTAATGGATAATAAGGATTCTAAACAATGTGGTGGTTTTATGATCTCAACATCTGTCCTGAGGGACTGGCCTAAGTCTGCTGACTCATTATAAACATCTGTCACATGAGTAGACCATTCACTCACTAATCACTTCATTAAACCCTATTCTGGGCCTCAGAGAACACCTTTACATCATCATGTGGCACATAAGAAAATAGAATTGCAATCTGGGGACACAGGCAGGTCTTTGGTGTGGTCAGGAGTGGAGGGATTTTTAATTTCATCAATGACATTATATTAATAACAAATTACCACAGAGTTCAGTGAGTTAACTTCATTTCTGCTAGGTTTAACTATGTAGTATATGTTTTACATGGCTCTGAATTGTCCGTTAATCTAGTTTTGTCAGCAATTTTGTTTATTTCTGAAACAACAATTTTAAAACCTGGCAGAGAGAGGAAGGAGAGGGGAGAGAGGGAGAGACAGAGACAGAGAAGGAGGCTGATGGAGGCAGGAACCGAAAAATTATGTAAGTGTATTTATTGGAGATTAAAAGCAACATATATGATTCTTTTCTTTTGCACTTGTTTACCACTTTTCAGAGTTGCTAATAGGTTTTCCACCTGCACATTTTGAACTACATTAATTGTGTGAAAGTNGTAGGGAACTAATTGTCTCTGGTGGGAAGGTACAGGTGCAGACATAATGAATAGTAGCAGATTACTCTTCAAAATGACTCACTTCTTAATGTAAAGAATCATTTGGCCATGCGATTATTTGTCATTTGTGTGTGCCGTGGCTGNTTCTCTTTTTAAATACTAGAATGAATTGTTTCTTACAGGGGAAGAATTTTACAGCAGTGGTAATAAATCAGCCTGTTAATTTACTCAACACATATTTACCAGGTGCCTGGNACGTTGTCAAGTACTGTGTATATATTAAAATAAGAATTAATATATTCCCCCAATATTAGTGGGAAGATGATTCCATAATCTAGATGAGAAATGAATGTGCTTATGAAGCCACTTAAGATAATATTCTCAGATAGACAGTCAAAGGTTTACATCTGCGTATTGAAATACATGAAGAGGTGATTAGGGGCCACTGGCATCCAAGCCAGATGCTTACTTGTTTGGATAATTAGAGGTAATAAATCATGTTATATGTGATCAGACAATGATAATTACTGAACGTTCTGTAACACTGGCAGATCTTTTACTTACATATATATTTGTATGATTGTATGATATAATATTTGGAATATATTTTCTCCCTAATTTGCACATGGTAAAATAAAATACATGAATATAAATGAAGTCCAAATAGCTAATATCTATATCTAGGTTAAATAAGAATGAAGCTCACATAGTAGGTCTTCTTATCTCCCTTTGTAGTTAGCCAAGTCCTGGAAATATTGCTAGCTAAGTAAGTAAACCTGAAAACCTGCTATTTGGCTTCCAGGTTTCGGCAGAGTGAATTATAAGAATGAATATGGAAGAAAAATAGAAGAAAAAAATAGAAGAAAAAATATTGAATGCTGTCAACTACAGAGTGCAACCTGGTCAATCATGTATGCATGAAAATTTGAGGTCCTGCATCTCCAAAGGTCGGGTAACACTCTAGGGCAATCTTTTATGGGTGAGGTGAGTCTCATGCTGCAGACTGCTTCCTCCCTACCAGTAGAGGCTGGTACCAGGTTATTGGGGGACTGTACCTCGCTGAAATCCACATTTGTATTCTTCAGTATGAGATGACCTTGCCTGTGGGGGTAGCCTCCTGATATCAATACTTAGGAGTTATCCTGACATAGGCTTCATTGTCACCTAAAGCTCCAACTGTACATTTTGTAGGAAGTAAAAACTGTATCTACACACTTGAAAATTAAGTCACTCTGCCTCTATATTTATTTAGACTTTCATTTAAAGGATGGTAAATTCATTTGGCTTTAAATAATATTATCTTTTAAAAATATAAGAGTAGTTTTTAGACTCAGTAGCTTGAAAGAAAATGTTTCTGTTTGACATACNTTAAAGTATAGTATTTACATGCTATTAAAAACTCTTGAAAATAGAATATTGTTTTGATTTGAAAAAGAAGAAAGCAAAAAGTACATAATTCTAAAATGAAGATGTGCTTTTCCAAAACCAAGCAACACCCTGCCCCCCCCAATGAACACAGAAAAATCCAAACCAAACCAAACAGGACACTTACCCATTGACTCCTAAACTGGATCACATGATGAAGGAAAATGAAATAATGATGAAGGAGAACATAGGGAAGAACAAAGAAATGATGAAAAAAGTAATGACAATAGAAAAGGACACAAAATGTCAATGTAAACATATAAATCTACAAAATACAGTTCCATTTTCACCCAATCAGCACTTTCAACAAAAACAAATCATGAGATAAGATGATGTTGCAGTTTTGAGTTTAAAATAAACAAATAAAAAATTAAAAGTGAAATAATGAAATTTTTATTAATGAGAACTAGTATTTGTATTAAATTTTAAATTGCATTTTTAATTTATTTTGTGTGCATGTTTGTGTGGTAGAGGTGGAGGTGGGTACCTTGGCATTGTGTAGAGGTCAAAGGACAACTTGTAGCTTTCTCAGTTCCACTATTTGGGTCCCAAGGATTAAACTGANGTCATTGAGTTTGGTGACAAGTTTGAAGACCTTTACCCATGGAGTGTCTCACTCAGCCCAGTAAGAACTAGTGTCTATTTGATCCTTAAAAAAGGAAACTTTTGTATAAATAAAGTTTTTCATATGCTATAATTTTTGTGACTTGCTTTTATGGATGCAAACCCTGAGTCTTCTAAATTTGTATAAAACAAAGTAGGCAGGTTTTTAGCTTTCTCATTTGCTTGTAACAAGCAAGGCTTATGTAAATAGTCAACACCGAAATGGTATATGGGAAATTAAAGACCACTTGGGAAGTTTTAGCAGACTTATATACAAAAGGAGGAACTGTCCAGAGCAGAGGGTCCTCCCTGCTGCACTATTGTTCCCTAGGACTTACCTCCTGNCCTCCGTCCAGGGCACAGAGCTTGGTGCTTTGCTTTTTAGCATCGACTAATACATTAAACATGGTGCACACGGAAGCTGGGATNCGCAAGTCAGTCGTTTTGTTTGCCTTTTGCAGCTTGAGTTCAAATGCAGTTCTTGTTCTAGTTATTAAAACACGAATTAGAGTAAGAAATCCTGACAATGCAGCCCATCCATTTGGAAGAGTGAAGTCAATACTACAAGATAATAATATAAGACATGCAGATACAGATTAAGTAGCATTGTGGACTAGGGAGTGGGGGTTGGGCCACGTGGGATGTTCTATGCAGGTGTCTCAAANAGAGGTTAGACTGAGATGTTTCTATAGAACACAGTTTAAGTGTTCTTCACCAGATGGTATTTATGCAGCCACTCAAGACCATGCAGACACCTGAATGAAGCTTTTGATTATATCTAATGTACCATATTTAATGGAAAAAAATCATCATTTTACTTATTGCCTAAGTTCCTATATCCAAGCAGAAAAACTACATGTTCTTTTTGCATTTAAGCAGAAGACATCCTGTGTGTTAGAGCAGAACCAAACAAAATAAAAATGTACCAGCCTGCAAAGCTGAAAAATTGTAATAAACCACAGAAAACTACAATTCTCTAATGTAATTTAAATTGTCTCNTAAATGCCTGAAGTTTCAGGTAAAAANTTGTAAAACAGGCCATTTAGATGGGTCTTTGTTAAAGACCCCACCACCACCATAATCTGACCTACAGAGTTGAGACTTGAAACTCATAGCTGAGCTTCAAAAATTAAATAATCCAAATCACAATCTTGCCATAGGAGGGCATTCACATTATTCTAAGAACTAGACTTTCTTGGCTCAATGTGTTTAGGGGTATACAGCTGTTCCAATTAATATTTGACTGTTGCTCAGGTGTACCCCCAAAATTCAAAGACACATATAAATACATCATAAATAGAGGCACTGGAGACATTTAACTTATTAGCATACAGAGATGACTTCATAATAACTGTTTAAAAATGAAAGTACATTTGCAAGACTCCAAAGTCTTTAACTTATTTCTGATTAAGTACCAAGGAATGCACATTGTTACATCATCTGATGNAGCTAGTGAATTCCAGAAAGCAGTGAGTAACCTTGGCACGAGGATGGTGCTAATTGTATTTTGAGCTTATCAGGCCACTTCACTGCACACAGACATCATACATAAGGCACAAGAACTCAATAGACCGTTTCTGTATGTCTCAGGAGATGTTACTTTGGGAATATAAAGCACAGTACTCCCAGAGAGACATGCATGGTAGATGTGATTAATATGGTGTAGGTGCTACTGATTAGAGAAATCGGTGGGAGACCTGAAAATAGGATCATCATATTGAGTTCATCAATGACATGGGTTCTCAGAATTAAGGTCAGAGAATGTCATGTCCAATGCATTTTGAAACAGGGGTTCATACTCAGTTCTTCCCTGTGATAAGNAACAGGTATTCGGTAAAGAGTGGCATTATGGGTGCTGGTATATCAAGCAGCAATTTGAAACACACATCTACCTTTTGACACAGGCCTCTATCATATCACTGGCCATAAGTTTAAGTCTTTGCTCTAAATGGTGGGCAAATTCTTGTTCTGGCCAATGGAGGTCATAGACAAACATTTGCAGTGCGTCAAGTTTCCAAAACAGATCTTCAGATGTTGTTGAGCCATTGCTAGAAGAAAGAGGAAAAACGAGGGCATCATGAACTTCCACTGTTAACAACGTGGAACACCCATCCATTGATTTTCCTTTCTGTGCTATTGCCATCAGTGAGGAATATACCACATACAATCTCTCATGATCCAGCGTTCTCTTTGGTTAGTTTTCTAAGTCTTCCTTTCAGCTTCTTAATGAGGTAAAGCAAAAAGAATATCAAAGGAATAAATGCAGTAGAGAGTTTTTGCAAAGATAACTAAAATGGGTACAGAGACTAAAAATAAGAAATCAAGTTGTGCATAGAAAGACAAATATCTTAAGCATTCTTTACCAATTNCTAAGAGAATGATGAATACATAAAATTATTTTCTCTTACAGATTTGAAAAAGTGTTTTGTGCATGNAAATTTATATGCTCATATCTAGTAGTACCTTACTGTTATTCATGCATCTATGCTTCAGTTGTCACTGTGGCTTCTATCTACAAGAGTGGACCACATAAGAAATAATAGGCTAGGTAGGAAGGCAAACCTTTGCTTCCAGTTTGAACTGCTCTGTGCTGCTTGTAGCTCATAATTAAAATCTAACATTATGGAGATGGTCTAACACAGAAATATTATTTGAGGTGCTCTGAAGTTGGAGCGAAATCATGCATTTCCAGTCTTTATGCATGATTTAGCCAGCATTCACTATGGTGAGAAAATGACTCTAGGAAACGGTATTTTCACACCATGGATGAAGACAATCATCAGCAGAGTTCATATGTTATTTGAGCAAGTGATACTATTACTACTTTCCACGAACCAAGTATCCAGCTAATAGGATGACAGATGTTTGAAAGTAAAATAGTCCTACATTAGAACATATTGAGAATCTATTGTAAAATCAGAACAAAGCAGAAGTAAAAAGAAAATAAAAACCTGGACAAAGTCTGATTTATTTGTTCTCAGTGTTCTAACAATTGCTCCACATATATTGCACTAAATTTATATTCTTAATTTGCAAAACAAAATGAAAGAAATAAAACCCATTTATTATAAGGACACACTGGAAAATTTAAANCAAATTATTTTAAACAACCACAATGTTTAGCTAAATATATCTTAATTAGCAAGTTTTAGAACAATCACCCTTGCCCTGGCTAATTAAAAGCTTGGTTTCTGCCCTGCACCCTGGCCTTAGTGTCTTAGCTCTATCTCCAATTTAAGTTTCTATCCCTATGCATTCTGCCAGGAATTTCTCAGGATCTCCTGGCCTAGCCAAGTTGTCTTCAGACTCAAGTTCTCAAGGGACCAATCATGACAAAACTGAATAGCACACGCAGAATTTTACTGACTGACTGTCTCTGCACCTTAATGTGTGCTGAATGCAGCATTAATAAAGACCTGCCAAGGCTGGGCTGACACTACTGTGAAAAATGTGTAATACAATACCCTCTTTACATAGATCACATGTACAAGGAAGGCACGAGAAGAATAAAAGGCCAGGCAATCCCCCCCCAATACATCCACAGGGTACAGTGAGAAGATCTGTGTTTTAGTTGGATGTACTTGGCAAGAGGTGAATCTGCTTTATAAATTTTGGAGGAATGTAACTTTAGAAATGTGTGCACTTTAGCAATACACTGCCAATAAATTTATCATCAAAACAAAACAAAAAAATCATAGTCAAGACAATTATATTAAGATTTTTATACAAAATGTGAATTATACTTTATATAAAGACATGAATGTTTTTCTTCTGCTTAATGCTATGTCAAAATTAGAGGCAATAAATGTGTTTAATTGGGAATTTAATTGGTCTAATAACTGTTTGTTATAATTAAATAGATGAAAAAATATAAATAGGTTTTCTCTGGATTTGGTAAAGATAACCTGCAATTTATTCAGAGATTTTTCATTTAAAATTATTTCTAATCAGTGACCTTGTCCTAAAAATATTACTTACAGATTAAAGAACTCAAATGTGAATAATGAATGCCGATATAATTTCCTAAATCAGTAGANATTTATCTTAATGGCATTCATCTGTATGGCTAATGACAATCATCTGTAGTGCCACCCCCTTCCCAAATGATGACTCTATCTGCAGAGAGAAAGATGGGGAGGAATCATCTGGATCTTTCTTTTAAAAAAAAAAAAATCAGGAGCCTCTTCTGCTCTGGGAAAACACCAAATGGAAGATGATTCTGGTGCAGCTGGACCTGGGGCCCCAGGATTAGGAGGATGCAGCAGTTTCTGTGGAGGATTCCTCAGTGGTCTTAAGGGGACCTAGTCATGGTCGAGACTGTGGACATGGTCGAGGCTGCCAGGCTCATGGAGGTAAAGATGAAGACAAGGAGTGGATTCCCATCACCAAGGTGGGCGGCCCATTGACTTTTTCCTGGGCACACCCCTAAAGTATGAGGTTCTAAGGATCATGTCAGTGCAGAAGCAGGTTGGCCAATGGACCAAGTTCAAGGCTTTTGTCGCTATCGGGGACTACAATGGTCATGTTGGTCCTGGTGTTGAGTGCTTGGTGTTGTAGCCCTTGCCATCCGAGGGTCCATCATCTTGGCCAAGCTTTCCACCATCCCTGTATGGCGAGGCTACTTGGGGAAGAAGATTGGCAAGCTCCACACTGTTCCATTCAAGGTGACAGGCTACTGTGGCTCTGTGTTGTACAGCTCATTCCTGTCTCAAGAGGCATTGGCATTGTCTTTGCTCCTGTGCCCAAGAAACTACTGATGATAGGTGGCTGGTATTGATGACTGCTACACATCAGCCAGAGTGACTGCAATGCCACTCTGGGCAACTTTGCCAAAGCCACCTTTTTTTTTTTCTTTTATTTGTGGTGTTGGGATCAAACCTAGGGCCTATATTATTGGCTTGCTCTCTTACTGACTTATCTATCATCTTAGTCTAGTTGCTCAATGTACTTTTTCACTCTGCTAGTAGTCAAATCTTTAATTTTAACACAAAATGGAAATGTTTCTTGTTCCTCCATGTTTTATAACAAAACATCAAAAACTGAATCACACAATAGGAAAATGAATAGAAATGGAGACCATTATGCTAGGTGAAGTACACCAGGCTCAGAAAGATAAGTGTCACATGGTATTGCCCATACTCAGATGTGTATAAGAGACAGATACATATGTGTGAGACTTTCATAATGAAATCCATCATCTTGTACAATAAACATACACCAATTTAAAACGTGAATGGCAATAACATCATAACATTATGAATGNCCATGGTCACTATGACGACAAAGAACCTAATAATCTTGGTAAAGATCATGGTGATCAACTTGTAAAACGCATTTTTTTTTAAATTTGCCTATGACAATGAAGGCATCATTACCCACTTGCCATGGTTCCTATCTTGAGATTTATATCACTTTGTAAGGGGTCACAACAACAACCATAACAGCAAAAAGGGCTCAGGTTTCACACAAATCTCCAAGCTAACAGAATAGCAATAAGAAACTAAATTATACTAAACTAAATGTCCACAACACTGTCCTAGTAAAATTTAGATGGAGAAGGAGGAAGAAGAGAAGTAAAATTATACACCAGGATAGACAAAAATCATAAATTTAGAAAGGTTCCTTATACTGTAAGGGTAATTTCTGAGCATACACAGAAACCACTCAATATATTCCAATGGCACTAAGCATCTAATTCTAAGAAAAAGATTGACATGCAAGACTCTATCCAATCATGTTGCCAGTCCAATAATGATGTGCAACTTGGGAAAATGCTGCCAAACTTTTTCACAAGTTACTGCTCTCTTCTTGGTCTCATTCTGTTTGTTTTCTTGATTGTATATATACAAGACAGAATAGATTTGATGGTGAGTGGTGGGTACGGAGAAAGCTAGTTAAGTCTTTGAGCAGTCTTTTCTGTTGAAGCACAATAAAGAGTGAAACGTGTGAAGGGTTTTGATGTCCANTGAGTGTGGGTTCAAATTTTTGCCGATCACTTATAGTTTGCCTATCACTTTTAATTTTTTCCTTTCTTAATTTACTTATAAATGACATTTCTTTAATTGTGAAGTGGAGATAGTGTCACTTACCTTACAGAGTTGTTATAAGGATAAAATGAGATAAAGAATTGGCACTGTACCTAGAACACAACAAATTCTGAATACATAGATAAGTTCTCTGTATTTTTTTCCATCTAATATTTGTGCTAACTGAATAATATGAGATCCTGGGCAAAAGACTTTATTGTCTTTTTACAATTGGAAACTAAGTGTGTAACTTCATTAGATTGCTATAAGGCTTTGGCTTTTCAAGAGAGCAAAACTCTAAATAATAATGATGGGACTGCCAGCAACAATGATAATACAGAGTAGTAATTACCACTTGTTGGACACCTACCATGTTCTAGTAGTAGTAATTATTTACAGAAAGCTTAGGATGTGCCAGACACTTTTACACAGTGTTTGTGCACCTCCCCCACGAAACTGTCTTTAAATTAGGAATCAACCATTTTTGAATTGAGGAAAGTGAGGCCAGGAAAGATTTATGATTNGTAAGTTAAGATTTAAGGTGAGCCACATTCAATTTTAGAGCCCTTTCCCCTAATGACGCTTAGTTAGTCTGTAGTAGTCAGGCTCACTACAATGTGAAGTAAATAAATATGGCTTTTAATGGCATCAAGACTACCTTAAAATTGCAAGGTACATCAACTGAATCAGGAAAGGAATGACAGAAGAACAACCTGGCATTGGGAACTGTTGCTTCCNTGCAAGGTCTAACTCTGCTTCTTTAATGTTAACACTAAGATAAAAACCAAGCAAGGCTATAGAATTAAAATCCTCTCCTGCAGGTTTTCTTCATGTACAATGTCAATGATGTGAGCAGTAAGAAAGATGAACTTAAGCATCCTTGAATTTACCACAAATATTAACATGGGAAATCCAGGATTGTACTACTAAGGAGAGATTCTAGAACCTGGGATTTAAAAAGTGACATCTGCTACACAGAACAGACATGAACAACATAAAACCAGTGNGATTTCTTTCTTTCAACCTCTATCATTTATTANCANTATGCCAAGCTCAGCTTTTTAGCATAAAACACTCAAACAAATAAAGCCAAAGACAGTACTCCTCGACCAACAGTGATAAATGCCATGCACTCTGAACANATCTGCACGGAAGACAGCCCAGGCCATGCACTAGCTAACACAACACCAGGAAGTAAGTGAGGGATACACACGTGGACTCATATAAAGAAGCCATCCACGGAGGAGTAGAAAAGCTAGGAATCTGTGGAAGATTAAGAGGCAGACTTGGAACTTTTGGAAGAGCTACATTGGGAAGACTGTTGGCGATATTCCTGTAAAGAAACAAACAACGTGGGAAGGGGGCACCATGAGCAATAACCACAGATGGCTGTAGGTAAAGTCATAAGGTCAGGACTGAGACAGGTGCTCTGTGGACACCAGGGTACCTACTTGACAGGCTGCCACGTCTCCTGCTCAAAACCTCTGTGAATTGACTGGGCGATGGCAGACTCCATCAGGTCAACGTAGCGGACAACCAAGGGCACAAAGATCTCTTGCAAGTGTTTGTGAAATTTTCCATTACACAAAAGTGCTGAAATAGGCAAGCAGAAACAGTGTTTGTCAGAGGGATAATATAAATTACTTGGGAAATTTTNTTTTTCTTCAAAGAGTCCCACATGGGAAAACTGATAGAATGCAGACAGATGATAGTGGAGTTTGGTCTTTATATTGAATATCATATCATGAAAATTACCTCAAAATTATAATTAGCCTTACATATATGCTTGTCAAAACAAAAATAGATTGTATTTCTGTAAAATGTTCTGAGCAGGTGGCATGTTTGGACTGAGAGATTTAACACATAGGCACATGACCACTTCCTGTAAATTCAGGAGAGCTNCTGCCTCCACAGAAGGTCCTGACACATGTAAAGGCAGCAATGAAGCAGAGTCAGAATACCCTGGTTAGGCTGTGTATCACAGAAGCGAACGCTAAACCTTTTCAATTATACGCAGTAAGCTTGATTACAGCTAAGAACTACACTCTTGAATTCACTTGGGAAGGTGGCTCTGGCCCTCCCAGAAATATCTATTCTGATTCATGAATTTTTTAGTTACTTGGAGATTTGTTTTTGAGTATTCAATTTAGTTCTTTATCTTTTGTGTTTTTGGTGGTTCTGGGGGTTGAACCCACGGCTTCTAGTGTATTAGGTAAATACTCGACCACTGACCTACACTTTCAGTCCCAATACCTCTGTATTTAAAAATGCNCATTGCATCCATTTTATCTTTCAGTTTCCCATTAGTCTGAAGAATTAAGGTTTGAAGCACTCTTTGTAGAGTGATTGTAGAAGTCTTACATTTTGTTCTACTTGGTTAGGACTGTTGGACAGGGGTGCCCATCACTTCCTGGAGATGGATATTTTCCATGCNAAGCTCCCAATTTCATTAAGACAGGTCACACTATGAGGCTAAGCCATACCTAGAAAGAACAGACTCTGCAGGAAAATACTAGGCAAAGCTAACTGAGATTGAATTTTTAATTTTTTGATTAATTTTAGTATACAGTGCAAATGTTTCTCAAATGAATATATCCTAAACACATTTATGAATGCTTTATACCTTCAAACTGAAAATGTACTCATTAAAAATATATAGTTATCACACCGGGTGGTGGTGGTGCATGTCTTTAATCCCAGCACTTGGGCAGCAGAGGCATCTGTGAGTTCAAGGCCACAGTCTTGAGTCTACGAAGCAAGTTCCAGGACAGCCAGAGCTACACAGAGAAACCCTATCTTGAAAAATGTTTTATATATAATATATATTACATATAATATGTACTACATTATATAGTCATTTGTCAGGAAAGGCATATGTGAAGAGATGAGATGAGATTTAAATTTAATGTAAATATCAGAAGTTTCCCATGGGAGTTGTAATGGGGAGGAGTTTGCCAGGTGGAGGGACCAGTTAGCATAAAACTAGCGTCCTACAAAGATAAGAAACACAGTCAGGAAAGGGAAGAGTAGTTTTTTTAGGGGGGAATCTAGGTTCTAGGACATTATGTAGGAGTTTGCTGGGTACAATGGCGCTTATCAGTAAAGGAGTGGCATGGCTTGGTTTTTCTGGTTGCTGTATGCAAATAGAGGTCATTAAGAAGAAAGAAGAGGCTGAGAGGTGGTGGTGCACGCCTTTAATCCCAGCACTTGGGAGGCAGAGGCAGTTCTTAAGACTTTGACAAAGCACATGACGTTCACTAACATGACATGTATAGGGAATGCTCTCAATGTATGTCTGTGACTCTTAAGTTTGTTAGAGGGTAGAGAGATGGGGCTTGAGGAAGTGGAATAGTAAGCAACACTAGATTCAGGATATGCAATACTGTTTTTGTTTTAGCTTTCATATGGCTTAGTTTTTCCTTGTAGCTAAAAAAACAAACCAAACCAACCAAACAAATAAACAAAAACCCACATTTTCTTTTGAAAAAATACTTGTTACATACAAAGGAGGACCTGAGCTTGGATCCTCAGCATCTATGTAAAAAGTTGGGCACAGTGGTACACATCTGTAAACTCACTGCTGGGAAGCAGAGAAAGGGGTATTTCATGGGGTTGCCTGGCTGGTCCATCTAGTTGAATCCAGGAGCTCCAGGTTCATTGGGAGACACTGTCTCCAAAAAAACAAGGTATACAGCAATAAAGTAAGACACATGACTTGTACCTCTGATCTCTCTGGGTGTATAGGCATATACACTAAGGAAATCTTCTCTTGCTTATCAGTATGCAAAAGGTCTTTTATTCAAGTGGGGAAAATCATATTTATTTATAAATGTGTTATTGAGAGGACTAACNTTATCTTATGGTGTTTTCATTAGTACACAGAAGGAAGGTGTTTCATTTATTCTCGGAGATTCAAGTCACAGGACTAGAAGGCAATGTCCAAGGTGTAATTCAGTTACCCTTTAACCAAATGTCACCAAATAAAGATGCCAAGCTTTAAGGGTAATATGTTCTCACCTGAAATATCAAAACTATTGTGACAGCCCAACTAAGAAATATAAGGAGGGGCTGGAGAGATGGCTCAGAGGTTAAGAGCACTGGCTGCTCTTCCAAAGGACCTGGGTTCAATTCCCTGCACCCACATGGCAGCTCACAACTGTCTGTAACTCCAGTTCCAGGGGATCTGACATTCTCACATAGACCTACAAGTAGGCAAAACACCAATGCACATAAAATAAAAAAGAAACTTAAGTTTTTAAAAAAGAAATGTAATGAAATCTTATTGATTGTATCTTTGCTTAAGATTGGAGTGTCAAATGCTGTGTTAAGTTGCATTGTACATTCTGTCACTTAACTGTCACCAAAACTCTAAGAAGAAAGGAAGAATTTTTTAAAAATTATCAATAAAGAAAGCTAAAGTTTAGAGAGATTAGGAAATTTACCTAAGGTCATTTAGTTACAAGGCAATGGAACCAGGATTTGACACCAAAACCACATGTTAATCTCTCTATATTACAAAATCGTAATTCTTTTATTTAGGTTGCCATAAAATATTGCCTGTCATTTGTCCATCTATTCCTTCATCTGTCAACCTAGTATCAGTGCATTAATATCTTTTAAGACCTATAAATATAGTAAATTGCTTTTACAAGAAAATTTGTAGGCTGATAATATCATCTTTATTAAAACCAGACAGTTTTACATTGCTGTACAGCAAGACTGTATGACTAAACTTTATTCTTATGGTGTAGCATTGATTAAAAACAACAACAAAAAACAAAGGAAGAACTCTATCTAGGTTCTTCTTTTTGAGCATACTATTAACCACTGTTACCATTTTACTA
>LZPO01118047.1:9939-27228 GCA_001675575.1 Neotoma lepida | reverse complement strand
TGAGAGGATGATCTGTGGTTGGTATGTAAAATGAATAAAAAAATTTCATACTAAAGAAAAAATAAAATTTTAAGAAAGGAAAAAAGAGCTATATAGTTTACATAAATTTTTGTACCTTAGTATGTCAATAGTTGTTTAATATCTATACTNCAAGTACCCATCATCTGGGAGAGCTAGGAACTGATATAACAGTAAACCAAAGGGGAATGTCTGTTTTCATGAGCTTATAGCTGCTTTGCATNAAACTCTTAGTAACATAGGAAAAGTAAATGATTAGTCTTCAAATATTTGTTATTATTTCATCTCTACCTAGGCTTTTAAGAAATATTTTCATTTATTTTGTGAGTATTTCATATAATGTATGTCTGGGTCTTCCTCCATATTCCTATCCACCAAACATTATGTTCTCTATTTCTCTTAAAAGCAGAAGAAAACAAAACATGAAGAGTCTGATTTGAATTGGCTGACCATGCCTGATCATGTGGCCTGCCCAAGAATGTAGTTGACATAACCATTGTCATTTCACTGACAAAACTGATTTTTCCTCTCTTAGAAACTATCAATTGCAAATAATTCCTTCGCTAGAGGTGAATGTGCCTCCCACTTCTACTCCTTNTTGGGATTTGGTCTGCTTGAGCTTTTGTAGGCATGTAAATTATTGCCACACTCTGTGATTTCATTTGTCTCCCTTCTCTCCTCTTTCTGGAAAACACTGTTTCTCTTTGTCATTACCACATCCGGCTCCTACAGTCTTCCTGCTCCCTCTTTTGCATAGATCCCTGAGTCTCTGGGGAAAGGGCTTGATATAACTATGACATTTAGGGTTGAACAATATACAAATATGTTACCTCTTTTTTTTTAGCTAATAGGGTCTCAGAGACACTCCCCAGGGACAGGGCTATTACAATGCTTTTCATTACCCTCCAAGAGTTGGTCATAAGACCTTATTGCAGAAGATACCACCTACATTTATTATGGAATGTGGAGATATCTAGTTCTACCCCCCCCCACACACACACACACTAACTAGTGTTCATGGCTCTGATATGTGCTCTACAGGTTAACTGAGGAGAAAACGAATTATCAGTCTCACTCAGCTAGGAATCTGGCAACCTACAATAAAGACTTGCCTCCATCTCTGCTTCTAAGAACAAAGTGATATTACCATAATCACTGGCCTGTCATGTTTCTTCTAAATGAAAACATGGACTCTTGTATTAGATAATATTTATGATCTTTTTCTAAATGTTCATATTTCATTTCAGATTTGAATGTTAACACATACTACCCACCTTGATACACATGTAGTACTGAATTGATTTTTCATATAAGAAATAAAGAAAAGACCTCATAAAATTACAAATCATTAAGACCAACAAGATGTTAGTGAAAGTAAATTGTAAGGCTAAAAGTCATAAATTTGTACTTGTATCAGGTGCTTGAAAATGTTCTCTGCAAGTCAAACTTTATTTTATTTTATTTTATTTTATTATTAAAAAGATCTTCCACTCCTTTTACATACCAACCTCAAATCCCCCTCTCCTCCCTCCCTCCTCCTGCCCTACCAGCTCCCCGCTCAACCTACCTGCACTCCCACCTCCTCCAATACAAGATCTCCTATGGTGAGTCTCCGGAGCCTGGCACTCTCAGCCAAGGCAGGACAAGACCCTCCTCCCTGTGCCAAGACTGCGCCAGGTGTCCCACCACAGCCTCTGGGCTCCAAAAAGTCAGCCCCAGCACCAGGGACGGATCCTGATCCCACCGCCTGGGGGCTCTCAGACACTTCTAGCCAAACAACTGTCTNAAGCCTCCAGAGGGCCCAGTTCAGCACCATNGGGGGCTCCACAGATATTGGTCCACAGTTCATGCATTTCCACCAGCTTGGCTGGCTTCATGATCTCAATGTCCCTTGTTCATAGAACCTCTCCTCTCTCCCATCAGTTGAACTCCTGGAGCTCTGCCTGGCGCCTGGCAGTGAATCTCCGCATCTACTTCCATCTGTCTCTGGATGAGGGCCCATGGGGACTTCTCAGCCATGGGTCCATAGTTCATGCGTCT
Organism: Neotoma lepida; assembly: GCA_001675575.1. Taxonomy (NCBI): domain Eukaryota; kingdom Metazoa; phylum Chordata; class Mammalia; order Rodentia; family Cricetidae; genus Neotoma; species Neotoma lepida. The sequence continues at coordinate 25,170 of LZPO01118047.1, read as the reverse complement.
CCACTAGTTTGGCTGGCCATCTTTGCACACCCTCCCATCATGATCTCGTAGTCCCTTGCTCATAGAAGGCCNCCTGTCTCCCATAGATTGGGCTCCTGGAGATTCACTTGGTGCACACATCTGTCTCCATCAGTCACTGGATGAGGGCTCCATGGTGGCAGTTAGGGTATTCATCCATGTGATCACTGGATCAGGCCAACTTTTGTTTGTAGAATATTATTTTAAGATGTGTTACATTTGTTTATGCTCTGGAACATTTGTTTAGTGATGCAAAGATGTGTTGCATTGTTTTATGTTGCATTTGTTTAACTCTGTGAAGCTGTGTTACTTTGTCTGTCTAAAAGACCTGATTGGTCTAATAAACAACTGAACAGCCAACAGTGAGGTAGGAGAAAGGATAGGCAAGGCTGAAAAGCAGAGAGAATAAACAGAAGGGGAAATCTGGGAGGAAAAGAGAAGAAGGATCAAGAGAATAAGGAGAGGAGGATGTCAGAGTCCAGCCACCCAGCCACACTGCCAGCCATGGAGTAGGAGTAAAGTAAGGTATGCAGAAATAAGAGAAAGGTAAAAGCCCAGAGGCAAAAGGTAAATGGTATAATTTAAAGTTAAGAAAAGCTGGCAAGAAACAAGCCAAGCTAAGGCCAGGTATTTATAATTAAGAATAAGTCTCCCTGTATGATTTATTTGGGAGCTGGGTGGCAGGACCCCAAAAGAGCAAAAAACAACCAGCAATATTTGTTCATTTAAAAAATACATTCTTTTTGTAATGAGTTACTGGTCAAAGTGTCATGAATTAATAACAGTGAGTTTTCATGTTTGGATATCATATACCAACTTCTCAGATCTACAGTTTCTGGCTTATAATAATTTCCCTGCTCATTACTGTTGTGATGGCTGAACCTTAAAGGGATACATGTGATGCAGATATGTCATTTAGGTCTGAGCATTCCATAATCTCTTATGCTCTTCAATTGAACTGTTTCTGAGTCTCTGTATTAGTCACAATGTACTGCAATAAAAACTTTCTCTAATTAGGCTAGAGAGTTTCACTAGTCTATTTATATAAAATTAAGTATGTAGAGGTGGTTTAATACTAAGTATTTTTAGTAAATGATAGTAGTAAGTTCTATCCTATAGCCTTTGTAGTAGTATCCAGCCACAGATTCTTGGCTCAGTTAATAGTACCAAGCCTGAGTNTCTTGTGGAACAGGTTTTATGTTAAGCCGAAAAATGGTTTGTTACTCCTGTAACATTCGTGTCATTATTGACCTATGGATATATCTTGCCAGGCAGGTTATTATGTAGCTCACAGGATTGAGAGCCGGTTANTACTATTATTGACCTTTCTCCTCCATAATCCTGCAAAGGCCACTGCAGTTCTATCAAGTCTGGTATTAAAGATTAATTTTTTAGGTCCATAACAGCTAAATTTTTCTATGTCCTGTAAATATATATATATATATATATATATATATATATATATATATATATATATGTGTGTGTGTGTGTGTGTGTGTGTGTGTGTGTGTGTATGTGTGTGTGTATTTATATACATATATACATGTGTATGTATATATATGTATATATATAAAGCTTTGAAAACATCAAATTTCCCTACAACATTTCCAAGATGTTTAGTTTTAGTTATCCATCTCAGTATTTTTTCTTCTGTCCTGTGTACTCTAATCTTTCTCTCAACTTAAATCTTCTCACCACATTATTCTCATTTTCCCCTTTCTGTCACTTGTGTTCTAATATCCCCACAATGGCCCCTTCCTAGTTTCCTGAATTCTATATGTGTTTTAATTTAAACACATACTTCTAAAACAAAGATAGGATCCACATATGAGAGACAACATATGGTGTTTGTCTTTCTGGGTCTGAGTTACCTCATTCAAGATGATGATTATTTTTAGCTCCATACATTTATTTGAAAATTACATAACTTCTTTTTTAATAGCTGAATAAAATGTCATTGAATATGTGTACCATATTTTCATTATCCATTTATCAATTTATGTATACTTCAGCTGTTTCCATTTCCATATTGCTATGAATAGAGGATCTAAGACTTTTATTTTTCTTAGCTATTATATCTGTCTTTTCTAGAAAAAATATACTTCATACTTATTGTACTTCAGGAAAAAAACAGAGATCATTCAAAACTATATATACACAAACTAAATATGATTTGTATATTATATATATAGCTTATATATTTTATATATATAGTTGTATAAATATATATATAGTTTGTATACATCTATAATATATATATTATAGTATCTGATATCTTATAAAGCATGCTGAGTTTTACTTTTTTAACCTTTTATAATTAATTTTTTAGACAAGTTTTCTCTGTGTAGCCCCACTTTTTCCTTAACTCACTCTGTAAACCAGGTAAGCTTCAAATTCAGAGTTCTTTTTGCTTTTGCCTCCAGATTGCTAGGATTAAAGTCATTCAACACTAACCTGATTCCATTCAGAGTTTTAAAATATTGTAAGTACATCAAAAAAGATAATTTTTATTTAAATGAAAATACAATAAANGAGGAAAAGTTTCTAAGATTTACTCCTAAGAACCATGAACTTTCAAATGTGGACATGGTTTATTGTCAACTGGTTCTCTTTGTGTATTAACAGATAAAGGTANAGTTCTTGCAAGGACTGAGAGGTAATATAGTGAGTTATTTTGGAAGGAACTGAATTTCACAATAAAGTATCAAAATTTCACATGAAGGCACAGATAGTGATTGGAAATGTTTGAGTGCACTAAACTGACAAATGAGTATTGTAATAAGATGTTTTCCTAGTTGCATTCAAACTTTTTTCCAGTTCTAAACATGATAATAGGGGATTACCAGGAAAATTTTTATAAGGAATATCATAGTAAATGCTCTACCAATCATTTGTTAATGATTGCAATATAATAGCAGATGCTTATATTGCTAACTTTTTAAATTTAACAATATTAATGTATATTTAAAGAAAAAAATAATGGTGGATAAATTTTACTTGTGATCCAGGTCTTTATGCTCTTAAATATTCAGAGTTTATGTATTTACAGTTTATGTAGGTATAGCTTTGCATATTGCTTTGCAGGTGTTTCTCTTTGACTGGCATTAAGGAAATGAGAAAAAAAGTTTTGAGCCCTTGAAAATTATGTAGATGAATAAATATGAAGTGACATAAATTATTCTGATACTTCACATTTCAGAATTCAAGCTGTTTTGTTACTCAGTCTGTATTTTTTGTTGAGATGTATCCAGGAAGAGCACAGTGTTGTGGAAGAGAGATGAATTTGAGTTTAACACAGTTGCAGGTGCTACTGTAGGAAAAACAAATAAAAGCTAAATGTATACTACACACAGCATTTCAGCTGATGACAAAATCTAGAAAAACTAAGTGAAGTTTTGCTTCCTTTTAGGAACCAGAAACAAAATCTAATTGAGTCAAAATCTAATTGAGTGATTTGAGAAGACTTTTGATGGTGTGGTAATATATTAGTCAGGGTTTTCTAGAGGAACAGAACTGATAGAATATATACATGTATATGTATGCATATCTATGTATGATGGAATATACATATATATAGTAAATATATATATATATATTTACTATAGTGGCTATGGGCTGTGGTCCACCTCATCTAACAATGGCTGTTTACAAACAGAAAGTGCAGGAATCCAGTAGTTGTTGAGCCCATGAGACTGGATGTCTCAGCTGATCTCCAGTACATGCCAGAATTAATTAAGCTTCAACGAATTAGGCTTCAATGCCAGTAAGGGGATGAACTTGCCAGAGAGATTAGGAAAACCAAGCAAAGAACTTCCTTCCTTTTTGTCCCTTATAGGGACTCCAAGAAAAAGGTGTGGTCAAGATATAAGGTGGATCTTCCCACTTCAAAAAANTCTGGATTAAAGGTGGGTCTTCCCACTTCAAGTGGTTTAATGAAGAACATTTCTCATAGGCATAGTTAATGCTAGATGCAGTCAAGTNGGCAACCAAGAGTAGCCATCACAGTTCAGTACCTAAAAGAACGTTTTGTGGGTANAGCAGCTTGAGGCAATAAGAACATTTTGACAAAGGCCTAATACAAAAATTAACACACAGAATTACAACATGACTTCTGCACAGGAAGGAGGCATCTGATGGCAACTGATATAGACAATAATATTAAATGTCTCCTGTTCTGAAATTAGTCAACTAGCCAGTTAGTTGTCAGTGAATATGCTCCTCTTTTTTCTCCTGACACACCATGACCATCTGGTCAAATATATTATCCCCTTTCTGTGGAAAACAACTATAGTTCCTGCACAAATTGATCTAGCAGTTTGTCTGAAGTGAATATTTATGATTTCATGAACCAATTTGATTTCATATTTTCTATAAAATCTGGAAACAGTACAAGTTTAAACATTGATCTAGTTTTCACCATGAAATGCTAAATTTATATTTAATAAAATGCTTTATTCTTTTACACTTATCCAAATATATGATCAGATATCATAAATTTGAGNTCTGGATTCTGAGAGGTTGGAGAACAGTATGGAAGATATAACTTGAACAGCTCATCCAGAGTTCTCTTAGACAGGAATTTACCAGTAGTTCTATGCACTTCACCAAGGTAATGGATTACATTTCAGGCGGCATCCTTCTGTAAACGGAAATGTTCCAATTGAGTTACATAAAGTCTTTTCAACTGTAATCATCCATGAGTTACTGAAAATTGAATGAAATTTCCTCTTCCATGTCAAGATCCTCAGCACTAACACAGAATTGAGATATATTCATTTGCAAGAGTAACAGTAAGCTGATATTGCAGAAGTGATGGGGTTTGCACTATGAGATGAATGATTCAAAACCCTGATTTCTGATTCAGTATAATTTCAGTTGCTAATTTGGTCAGAACTGCTTAATGCTTTTTCTCAGAAACTAACCCAGCATTTCCTTGTGCCACAAAGTCTGGAAAGATAGGAGAAAGTAGCTGCAAACATTTTCTCAAAGCAAAGTGAATAGGCACACAATGAATGGATAAATACCACAGCAAAATGTAATGTTCAACTGGATACAGTCCATGTCTTTACAAGTAGAGTATGTTTAAAAAAATATGTTCCTCATGTCTGCTGCATAGGGAGTCTCTGGTACACAAGTCTCCACCTTGATGTGGCCAAGACTGGCAGCCACGTAATGAAATTGATTTTCCTAACTAGAAGAAAGTGGTATTTTTTCTCTGTTCTATACAATCAGACACCTCTTAACTGTGACAAATTCCTATGTGGTTAAGAGGACTACAGTATATTACATGTATGTAAAAGACACGTGTGACAGAGAAAATGAATGAGTTAAGGAATCAAAGCAAATTATTGACACAAAATGAAAAAACCGAGGTTATGTTCTCTTTTTAAAAAATGCATGGAACCAGAGGATTCATCAGTACCTGTTTCTCCTCTACTACTGTCGATGAAGTGTTATTTTGGGGCTTGTCTAGATAATATTGCAATACAATTGGTACATCTGAAATCATATGACAACATAGAAATACCTTCATTCAAATTCTACAAAATACTCTGTCTATGATACTTTCTGGATAAGTTGTTGTTCTATTTCCATCTCTAACCTTACATCCGTGGTTACTATGTAAAATACACAAATTTACTGATGTAGAAGACTCTGNACTCACTTCTTTAGAAAGAAGAAGATGGAGCTCTCCTCACCCCACCCCATTGGCTCACATCATGAGATCAGAGAGGAATAATTCTTGTACAAGAAATAATCACAGCAAAAGGAAGACGAAAGATGCTGGGTAGGAAACCAGACACTCTTCTCTCCTATTCTGTCTCTCTTTAATGCACATAAATGATCCATTAAGGATATTCTTTTCAAATATGAAGATTTCCTAATATCATTGATGAATTCTAATTAGCTTAAAAGTCAGTTGTTATTTAATTGAAACACCAAAAGCTAATCTTTTAAAGAGTCTTGAAGTATCTCAAGACCATTTTCATAGAGATTGGGGGTACCAGTGCCTCCATGTATAACATGGAAAGGTAGTAAACCCTGAGAAGACTATATTTATGTTGGTTGCTAAGTTGACANAGCATCATACTGCCTCTGAAATATCTGTGCTTATACCCACAGACAAATGTAGCCACCAGCTTTAATCAAAGAAGTCTCTCCTTTCAGCAACCAGTGGTGAATGCAGACACTAAATTCCACTCAAGATGCAGAAAATAAGCCATAAAAGTGTGCTCAGTTTAAAACAAGTCTTGATACCACATCTTATAAGTCTTAGAGGGAATTTTGGAATAGGATTTAGGAATTAAGGACAGAAGATAGAAAGAAGGGCTATATAATGCCATTCTGTAGGTTCCATGCAACTATAGTAATCATTAACTCATGATAACTGCAGTTACCTACACTGGACCCAAATAAGACTGACACTATCATCAATCNTTGAAGGAAGGAGGGGAGTTTAAAGGGTCTTATCCTTTGCCTATAAGATACTGGCTGTTGATAGATTCAAAGAGAGGGAATCACTCTCTTCAGTTTGCTGTTGAGGTCTGTTTATTAAATTGGCTGATCCTTCTAAAAGATGGCTCCAAACCCATGCTCACAAGATGTCCATGGTTAATCTTGGTATGTCACACACAAACACAGACATGCACACACAAAGAAAAAAAAAGCCAAACAAACATGAACATATGGACAGAAACACAGAGAGAGATTCATTAAGAAGGGAGAAGAGGAAAGAATATTAGGGAATTAGGGATGAGAGTAGCTAGTATACGAAGTGAAATACCTATGTGAAATTGTAAAAAAAAANTTAAAAATCAAGGAGAAGTGATAAATTTAGACACATAAATCCTGGAATAATTTTAAATGTTTCAATTCTAAAACAGTCATCATATGTGACATGCTGATGCTCTCTGACTGTAATTGAGAAAATGGAATATCATATTTCTAGGTTCTAATGCAACATCTACTGATGTATGATCTACAATAGTGTGGCACAATAAGCTTTGTTTCTGCAGTTGGAAACGTTCACTAAATAGCACTGCTGAATCGAAACTATTGTTAGAAACAAGTAAGGGAAGCATTGAACAAATTAGCTGCTTAAAATATAATTTCTCTTCCTGTAATAATGACTTTATGAGATTGAAGAAACATTAAAACATTAGTTGCAAAGCAAAACAGCAAAATTACATAAATAAAAATATTTATGAAGTTTGTCATCAAAATTTCACGTTACTTCACATGTTTTGTTTCATGTATTTCTAATTTTACAAAATATTTCTTCATTGATCAAGGTGATACTTATTTATATATTTAAACTGAAAAAAATCCTCTAGTTGAAGCTCAACAGTTATACACTCTATGTAAAAGAAGCATATTTCCTCCTTAGTGGTGCTGTAGGCACAATAGCTTTTGTAGAAATAAAATTAAAAGACAGGACATTAGGATACTGTTTAGCATATGTGGACATTAGAATCTTGAAAATTTAGAATATAACATACAGTATATATTAAACCATTGCTATTTGCCATGAAACCAACACTTAATGGGTTATGCAATAGGATATTGATGTAAAGTAATACAAAAAAGCCACCACATCTGCCTTGCCCTCAGTAAACCAGTGGACACAATTCTGTTCAGATTGTGTAGGAACTGCAACAATCTAAATCTTGCATTTGTTCTATGTGGGACTATAATATTTTTGAGAATGTATGTAATAGTATGAAAGTCAATAGAATTTACTTTAAGGGATAGGAAACAAAAATTCACTTTGAACACTATGGGAATCTTAATGAAAGGTCAGTATACATGGAACTATAATAAATAGTATAAAAACCTATAGTTAAGTAGGACACAGTTACAGATATAGAGAAAAAGTTACCACTAAAAGAATATGTTTAAACATAAAGCCATCAAAATGCCCCTCCCACAATGTTTTCTTATTTCTATGTACTTTATAATTTATCTGCTTACAACAATTTATTCTCAATTCTNNATTAAAAGTAAATATAAGAAAGGGTTTAGAAATTGAAAGAAGCCAGAGAATCAGATACAAAGAAGGAAAACTAATTTAAAAATGTAAGTTCTATTTAAAGCATCTACTATGAAGCACAGTAATAATAAAAAATGTATAATCCTTTATACAGATTAAAAAAGCCAGTAATGAAATTGAGCATACCATAATCTAGACTCTAAAAACTCTTCACTAAAGAAATTCAGTGTCTCTTTGTCCTGATCATCTTTCTGAAATACCCATAGTAAACTGAGGGTTTTAATTTGCAAACACATTGCAATTATTTTATTTGAATTTATTTTATGCAAGACAACTTGTGCTAAGAATGAATACTAAAATGAATGAGATAGGCTGACTTTGGGTGAGATATCCTACACCTGTATTTTAAGTGGTGTTGTGAAATGTTCACAGTGTTGACAGCTAGAGGTGAGACTTAAAATGTCATCTCAAAACACATGTGACCACATATATATATGGAATATCTGGATATGTTACAGCTTGCAGCAGAATATATTTGGAAGTGTAATTCAGAATCCTATGGATTAATTGGTTCCAATTATAATAAGCATTTGTAAGTGAAAATAACAAATTTAAAGTTATTTCTAAGAATAATGAAGAGTCTCTGAGTGTCTACAAATAATATGTTTTATGAAGGGAAATAATGAGCCAAAACATTCAGTGAATCCTTCTGAAGCTGCAAAGAGACCTGAGAAAGTTAATTTAAGTTACAAGGACTTGTATTAAAGCCTAGGGAAAGACACAATAGTAAACATTTTTGGAACTATGGGAAATAAGATCTAGACAATGGACTTATGAAGTCAATGTTCCTTTACTTACCCTACTTAAGGATAGGCTGGTAGCCCCATTTGTACTGGCAAACTTATTTTGAAGAAAGAGTCTTGTATAGAAAAAAGACTAGTTATTTGGAAATTTCCATGATATATTTTAAATGTAGAAGCCAATAGTTGTTCATGACAGAGTATGATTTTGTTAATGTTTTACTAAAAATTTGTCTGATAAAAACAATGTAATTGTAATAGACATCTAAATGTCTTGCTTCTATACTTTTTGTGGTTATTGAATCATTGTCAACCACAAGAAAAAAAACAATCATCACCTTTTGATTTCTCTTATACTTACAGGGAAATTAGAGAAGTTGGAGTTTAAATACAAGTTAAATGAAATGAAATTGCCAATATTAGATCAATATTGGCTTATGAAAAAGGCATTCTTCATTGTTCCACCTAACTTTGTTTTAAAACCATGCANTTTTCTTAACATATGAAAAGACAAATATCAAGACTGTATGCATTTACTTTTGAGCTCTCTTGAAAACTAAAGATTCATGTTTACCTAAGTCTTACACACACACACACACACACACACACAAACACACACACACACATACACACACAAATATGTAAAACTCAGTAAACTAAACTTAACTTCTGTAACATCTAAGGACTAAGAACATCAGCTCTTAATTTCTGCTACATTTCAGATGACTTACATACAATTCCACAGAGTTATTGGTTAATAAATATGCCCCTCACTCATAATTTGAGTAATAAAAACTTTAGCTTAAATTTTGGCTAACTATTTAATTTTTATTCTGATTTTAACAAGTTGTACCCCATGTTNACTGTCTCTCAGCCAAAAAGTACTCCAGACTAAATTCCTTAGGTAAATCATCCATAATGATGATGATTTTCCCCTTGTCTGAGAAGAGCCCATTTACGCCATTCACTTCTGAATCTTATGGGAATGATTCACCTTGTTAATTCATTTATTTTTGATTTACTATTTTAATTAGTCTCAATTTAATTACAACTAATTGAATTGGAGTATCAAACACAAAGCTACTCAGATGAGTGGGATGATCTTGTTTTCTCAATGGGGAGCAAATTACTCTTTAGAGAACATATCCAAATAACTACCACATACATATTTGTGTATATGAATTTTCCATTTTATTTTCTAGGGATTAAAAATTAACTTGTTTATAAAAAAGACAAGATAATTATTGAAAGTAGGTCATCTTAACTTTCTTTGGCTAAACTANNGAGAAAATCCACATGTAGCTTGTACNTATGATTAGAAATCAACAAACACAAGTTTTGTGTATTTTAACCTCTAATTAGTTTTTCTGATCTTTCTTATGCTTATTATAATTATACAGTATTTATATAGTTTAATGTACTTTTTCAGCAGGTACAAGTGGAATTATACATTGTTAGAATGTTAATTTAATATGTTTTTCTTTTTCCCTGATGGTTACCAGAATATCTGATTTATTCTCATCCTTAGTCATTCATTTCCCCTACTGTATTAATGAGTTTTAAGGCTTTGGTGACAATAGAGTATTTTAAGAGGAAAGAGTTATTAAATCTTACCACTTGGGAGACATAAATCCAGGACAATTCTTCTAGGACAGAAATGTCTCTTTATTCCCCATACTGTTTCCACACCAATTTATCTACCTAATGTTCATTCCCAGTTGTGAATAAAATATTTCAAATTTTATTACTATAGCTTGNACAAGATTCCTAAATGAGAAAAGAATAAAATTTTTCAACAGAATACAAGATATGGTATTAGCATTCAATATTGTGTGAAGACAAAATTCTAACTTGGAAATTTCAATTAACATTGAGTTACTTTTAACACTCTTGGGGAATGAGAACTCAATATTCTGTGGTTATCCTTAATATTTATAAAATATTATTAAATTCAAATGACATTTTTATTGAAAATTGATTTTTTTCATAAAATATATTCTGTTTATGGTTTCCTATCCCCCAAACTCCTCGAGATGGTCCCCACTTCTCCACCCACTCAAATCCACAACTTTTCTTTCTTTCTCTCATTNGGATGCAGACATGCATCTAAAAANATTAGATAAAATAACAAAAAAGCCAGAATAGGAAAATAAAACAAACAAATAGAAAAAAATAGAAAAAAAAGCACAAGAAATAGCATTCAGATACTAAGACACACATTTACATGCACAGAAAATAAATAAAAAAACAAAATCAAAAGCCATAATGGATAGACAAATCATCTGTAAGGTTTAAAAAATGCACAAAGAAAACACTGTGAGAAAAAAAAATTCCAAAAACATGATTGAGTTTAGTCTTGTATTGACCATCTGCTACTGCTGGACATGCAGCCTGCCCTTTAGTGTGGTTTGCATGCCCAGTGAGATTCCACTGAAGAGAACTGATAATAATTTGTAAGCATTTACCAATTGGCCACAGCTTCTGGGTTAAAGATGGGAGGTTTATGTCTATTTCCCCTATCAGCACTGGGACCCCCTCTGGCATAGGCCTGTACAGGCCATGTGCATGCTGCCACAGTCTCTGTGACTTTATATGTGCATCTGTTCTGTTGTATCTTGAAGGCCTTGTTTCTTTGCTGTTTTGTTTGTTTGTTTGTTTTGGTTTTTGTTTTTTATCTCTATTGACTCTCACACTCTTTCTGCCTCTTCTNCCNTAGTTCTCTGAGCCCTGATGAGAGGGACTTGATAAAAATACCCCACTTAAGACAAGGTCTCTCACTCTCTGCAGGCAGTCTGGGTGTGGATTTCTCTATTTGTTTTCATCTACTGCAGAACAAAGCTATCTCTGATGATGGCTGAGCAAGACACTGATCTATGAATAGAGCAGAATGTCATTAAGATTCATTTGTCACTATTTTCCTTTATTAGAACAGTAGTATTTGGTTTTCCCCTAAGACCACAGCTTACCTAGACCCAGGTTCCTGCCCACACAGGTAGTGTCAGGCACCNGTTCCATCTCCTAGTGTGGGACTTAATTCTAACCAGATAGTAGTTGGTTACTCCCAAAATATTTGGGCCCCTTTTGCACCAGTGTATCTTGCAAGAGGTACACTATTGTATACCACAGGGTTTGTAGNGGGGTTGGTGTTTACCTTTCTCCTCTGGTAGCATGCAGAGGACCTTCCTGTACCGGAAACACTAGTCAATAGGAAGGGGAAGTTCTNNGAAGGCATCAGCTTGACTTATAAGGGTTCAGTGAATTATGTAGGTGTTGTCTTCATCAACAGAGCCTTAATATCAATTTGTGGAGTGCAATCTTGCCATTATCCTGGGTTGTTTAGGGGTTTCTGTGTGATCCCTTTGGCCATCAGCTCCATTCAATATAAGTCATTTCAGGAACTGGAGGTTTCATTTTGTGGCAAGAGATGTCTAGTTGAGGCTTGTCTCCTCTGTTGTTTGGTGATTTCAATTTAGATTTCTTTCTCATATGTACANATATTTGAGAAACTTATAATGTATTAGGTTTCCATATGACCCCCTAAATGGCCCTTTGTTTTCGCTGTCCGTCTCCTTATTCCTTCTATCACCTCTTCTTCTTTCTCCCTGCCCAAAATGTTTAAATTAGGAAATATTAAATATGCCATATGGAATAAAACAGTAATCTTTTAAGTCAACTTATGTAATAAAATATATTTTTTGGAAACTTATTTTCCCATATATTAAGCATTTTATACTAGTGTTTGGTGGAAGCTCCACCCCAACCCCTGGCGGGGGCAGCCCCCAGCAGCCTCCCCACAGTATCCACCAACTGGCGGCTTCACTTCCTAGTGGGGAGGGGGGGAAGGGGGGGCACTTCTAGACCAGCCTCTGGGCCAGGCTCCAGGCCAGTGCCCTATGGCCAGCCCTGCTTCCTGTGCTGCTCAGGCTCCACCCCCAGTGCCACCCACACCTCGAGCCAACTGGACTCCTGGCCCATGTGCAGCCTGTGCAGCAGCCTGGCACTGGGTTGCATGCTGCTGAACCCACTCCTTCAAAGCCTGGCAAACATGGCCAGAGAGGCCAAGACCATGCCCTCAGGTTATTTAAGCTGCATCCCGNAAACTAGACTCATGTTTTCCTCCAGTCTCTNCTCCTGGTCTCCCTGAGGGGCTGGGGAATCACCTGGGAATGTTTGCCCATTAAAACTGGCCTTTCCCTAATTCAGTCTAATTTGGATTGCTGCGTCACTGGAGAGGCTTAACCAGGTGTAAGAAACTTATCAACTAGTAGTAATAAAATAAGAAGTAAACTTTAAAACAACTTTTCTGTTTTCACGATTCTANAAGAACTTTATTCACTCCATGAGTTTTGTTTTGTTTTGTTTGTTTTTTTAGAAATGTGTGTGCTTAAATATGTGCTTAACTGTTTGCAAGAGTAGCTCCATTAAATAGTTCTTTTGTTTTATTTTCAACAGGAAACATGAATTTTGGATGAAGGATGATTTTTGGAATGATAGAGTCATTTGGATGGTATCTTATATCATGCACATTTCTTTTTATCATGAGCATTAATGAAAACAAGAGGTGGAATTCCTACTTCCTGGTACTATTGGTGTTGTTTAGTAATGACTAAAATGAGTTATGTCTGAAAATTTTCAAAGGAGAATTGTTTTAAATTTAGTAAGACAGAGAGTCTATGAAGGAGAAACATAGGAGTGAGGGAATCTTAAGTTAAAGTCCATAGGAGAGTATAGTATAGGAAGAAGTTTGTAAATAATGGACAATTATGTTTGAAAAAGCCACATGGAAAAATACAATTAATTTAATAAACTTAATAANCTTCTGGAAAGGTACATAGCTCTATGTAATATAGACATATATCGTATACATATATGCACACACATTGTATATATGCATTCACATATGCATATATGAATGGAATTACCACACAAGGAATAATGCTCTCTAGTAAATATAGACTGTCAAACCAAATAAAAAACAAATAAACAAACAAGTAACATATTTACAGGCAAATATACCTTTCAATTTTAGTTAAAGTGGGCCCAAGAGACCCTACCCCAAAATACAGGTTATTACTATTTTGGGTATCTACCAGAAATTGAGGATAAGACTCTGTTTCTGAAATACATGCACTTCAATTATATTACTTAGAGAAATGAATTATTCTGGATGCTACAAATGAGATCAACATAGACTTTACATTGAGGGGACAAAATTGATGAGTAACTTTCCCAATTTTATAATTTGTGCAACCTGTCATAATCTATAGAAAGGACCAAAGAAAAATAAAATGAATGAAATTTAATGTATTTCCATTAGCATTTTTTAAAATAGAGAAAGGAAAGTAAAGACAGTAAATTGTAGCCTACAATTCAGGGGTNTAATATTTTCAGGAAAGACTAGTATTTCATTTGAAGGTTTCATATGCCACTGTCATAACTGTAAAAAATACACAACCAGCCAGAAAAACAGAACAACTCAGCTTTGTCTTCAGCCTTTCAATTATTAGACAATGCTAGTTTTCTCTTTGGACAAATAGCATTTGCTATAATTCACATCAACTGTATATTCTGATTCAGTGGGTAGTTTCAAAATTCTAGGTGATTCCCAGTGTGACAAGAAACTTTATTATTTGTTTTCTTGTTTACTTATTGGCACTGTTGTTTGAATCCAGAGCCTCACAAATGCTAGAGAACTTTTCTCCCAATGAACTATAGAACTATAACACAGCCCATGAAAGACTCTCTCTCTCTCTCTCTCTCTATATATATATATATATATATATATATATGAGGAGATACAAAATATCTATCTGTGAACATCATTTATCAAATTCCAGCTTTCAAGAAATACGGAAACTAAGAATGAACCCATGTAAGTGACTCACCACCTGAACTCTACATTTATTTCATTAATTGACCAAGTGTGTGATTATATACAATATTTACACAAACATTGATGCTGATTCTACTTATGTGATATATTCATTAAACAAGATACAATAAGAAGCTGAATATGAAGCTACCCTCCATGTTGTTAAGCAAAAAAGGGTTAATAATCATTCTCATACATATTAAGAAGCTAAGAAACAGCAGCAAGATAACAATGCACAAAAATACAGTAGACTAAGAATTAAAAATNTATTTTTCAAAAGGCAGATAAAAGCCATTATATTCAATGATTGTTGAATGCGTAGCCACAGGTCTCCATCAAAAGTTTTACCTGATCAAAACTTANAAGAATTTACTATCTCAAAATTTCCATAAAATACAGAATATCATTGGGGAAGGAAATACATATATACCACTATATTATTAAGATAATCTGAATATATTAATATTCATCATTTGAAAAGTAAACTGCAATGTGAAATGGAAATTGAATGTGTATGTTCTTCATGTAAAGAAGATAATACAAGAGGAAAA